>CM040240.1:75287904-75437467 GCA_022545495.1 Chrysanthemum lavandulifolium
TGTGCTCATTTTTTGCCTGAAAATCGCAAAGACTTTTAATTAGATTCACATTTTTCTAAAGGAACTAAATAGCAAATATTTTAAACTATGTGTTGAGCTAAAGAAATATTGCCTATGTGCAAAGAAAGGGTGTGCAGACATGCTTCATTGCACTTCACGATTTCTGCAAGTACTCATCAGCTGACTTGAAACCAAAAGAAACTCAGGTCAGTCCTTCATTATAATCTCGGATAATTTGAGCATTAACAGCCAACTCTATATTTTAATCGACTCCAAGATCTGTAAAGAGAAGAATATGCATGCGAAAAATGATTTTGAATCTCAGATATAGAGACAAACAACGAACTCTATTTTTTTGTGTGTTCAAAGAAAACAATGGAGCAGTACTTCATTAAAATGCCACTCAAAGCCTTGTCAAGTGATCTATTATAAATCTTGCTGAAACCTTGACTTATGAACTTATCTGACTTACTTGACCAAATCGAAAGAATTACACATGGAAACCACACCAGAAAACCGGATTGCACGAGCCTCCTGTAAGAATAACGCATAACTATAAACCTTAATAATAGCATTAGAAGTACCGATCAAAACAAGTCTATTCGGGTTGGTTGATCCATAAACATTTATTTTGTCCTTTCTATGTATATGTTATTAGTATATTATTATGATTTCAATACACTCTATACTAGTCTAACTCTTTGAATGATATATGATTTAGAAGGTCCTATAACATAAATTTTACTAGTAATTTATATAAATTTCAACTTGTTTGACTTTTTTTTTTTTTTGCTTGTTTGAGATAAAATACAACTTAAATATACCCATTCAAAGTCATTCATGTAAATGGGTTGAAATTACCATTTCAAGCTACTTTGCTCAACAATTCTTATTGCTTGAGTAAAAACATTGTGGCATCTACAGACTACAGGTTAATACAACAACAACAACAACGACAACAACAAAACCCAATCCCGCCGGAGCAGGGTAAGGGGAAGGTGAAATGTAGATAGATCATACCCTTACAACCATGTTTTTGCTTAGCGACATTATTCTAAGAGCAGCTTCAGGGAATATTTGAAGGAGGGAAATTAAGTAGAGAGTTCAATCCAAGCTATGATACACCTTTTCCTATATACTATATTTTCATGTATGCGCATGTAATAATCTATTTATTAAACCAGTCATATATACTTTAGGCAAATATTTATGCAATAAGTGATATGCTTATATTCAAATTTGAAACTGCATTGGAATGATGGATACTCAAATTTGATTGCTTTCCATAAAGGATACTCAAAGGGAAATTTGCATATATGATACAAAGGTACCACTTATGTTCAACTTGATTCAACCTTTTAGCATATTGCTAAAACTATTACTCAACTTTGTGAACTGACAAAAAAGCCTTCACTTTTGGACGTACATTGTCCACAATACCCTTTTTTGTCTAGAAAATGTGAGTTTTGTTCAAATAGTTGTACGTTATGTTTACACCTTCACTCTCTCACATACTTAAAACACATTTATCTCTTTTAATTCAAATATATGTGAAATTACAACAGAAAAAAATTGAATAAATTATGCCAAATACTGTATTCTTTGATCTCTTTAATTTGATATCTATCTGTGTAATTTACTCTTTAAAAAAAATTGTTTACTTATTGTATGCTTTTTTTCAAACGTATAATTGGCACGTTTATTTTTTTAATAAAACTAGACAACTTTATTTTGGAATTGCGTTTTCTCCCATATATTTTAACTTTTCGTCATTAAAAGTTAGATCACACTCATTTAGTAATAACTTGGAACTATTTTATTTTTTAGTTTTTGTTGCCCATTCATATAGTCTTATGACAAAAGTTCAATGCATAACAAGATTTTTTTAAAGAATAAAACAACCAATGATGACCATTATTTAACTTTAAAAAAGAATTACATGTGTTTCACTTTATAACAGCAAAGAGTAAATCACACGTGATTAACATTTTTTCATAACAGAAAAAAAATAACAGAATCACACGTGCTTTCATGAATTTGTTGTATAAAAGGAATGAATAAGTTGATTTGATATTGAAGATCACATGTGATTTATTACTTTAAAGATCACATGTGATTTGTGAAATCATATATGATTTTTTTTTGTAAGCTGTGTTTTCGACTCAACATTATGAGCTGGCTAAAATCACATGTGATTTTGTGATTTTTTAAATAACAAATGACAAGAGATTTTTTAAATCACGTGTTATTTTTCTGGGCGGAAATTTTGAAAAAAAAAACAATTGGTCGAAAGTATATAAAAGTGCATATCTATAAAAAGATAATTTAGTTATCATCGCGATGGTGTATTTTTCGTAGCTTGAAGATTTATCGTTTGCAAGATATATTTTTTTAAAAAAAAAAGTGGAAAATGGATTTATATATTTACATTTTTGCCCCTTGCTGTGTGATTGTATAAATTGATTTGCTCCATTTGATGAATGTAAAATGAAGGGTCAAGACTGATTGTTTTATTCTTTAGAGAATACTAGTTTGTCGGGGATCTCAACTCATAGTCTTAAATATTAAAGGGGTAATTTCATATCTCACATTGTTTTAGTTAAAAATGTCATATTTACCCAAACATACATTAAAAATATTATACATTATGCATTCAAGATGTGAGATCAATAAAAAACACATCTAATTTAAAGAACAAACCAAATGATCTCAACCATTCATTTCTTTTCATCCAATGGATGAGATGAAAGCAAAAACTAATAAAGGAAGGGTAGAAATGTAATTGTATAAAAACCCACTTTTCACTTTTAAAAAAAAAACAACATATCTTGCAAACGGTAAATCTTCAAGCTACAAAAAATACACCATCGCGACGAGAAAAAAATCATCTATCTATAGATATGCACTTTTATGTACTTTCGAGGAACTTTTTTTCCAAAATTTCCATCCAGATGAATCACACGTGATTCGTAAAAAAATCACATGTGATTTGTTATTTTTAAAAAATCACAAGTGATCCACCAAAATTTCACAAGTGATCCACGAAAAGAATCACATGTGATCCACCAAAGAATCACATGTGATTTGTTATTTTTTAAAATGAGTAACACATAATGCTGTTTTTTTGTTGTGATTCATGTGTAAAGCACACGTGATTTTGTTTCAATCAAAAAGTGAGTAAATCACACATGATAATGTTTTTTGTTGTGATTCATGTATAAATCACATGTAATTTGTAGAATCACTTGTGATTTGTTATTTTAAAAATCACGTGCGATTTTATACATCACACATGATTTTACTTTTTGCTCATATAAACTGAACACATGCACTTTTGTTTTAATCCAGAAATGAGTAAATCACACGAAATTATGTTTTTTGTTGTGTTTTCATATGAAAAATGTAAATCATGTGTGATTTACTCTTTGTTGTATAAAATGAAACACATGTGATTCTATTTTAATTTAGAAATGTGTGAATCATAAGTAATTGTGTTTTTTTATTGTGATTCGTGTGTAAATCACACATGATTTGTAAAATCACATGTGATTTACCAGAAATCACATGTGATTTCTTTAAATGAATCACATGTGATTTACTAGAAATCACATGTGATTTATTAAAATACTTACTTATTATTCCTGAAGATTGCGTCAAATGATACTATGTCTCCAAACACGACAAAAACATTTACAAATTGACTCGTGTACAACAATTGATAAAACTGAATGAAAAGAACCAAATCACCAACGATATCATGTACCAACCATAAAAAGGTAACCTGAACTTGTAAGACTCGTTTTGATGAAGAAACAACATCCGTAATTAAAAGATGTCTTAAATGAATAATGGGACAAACCGACAAACAGTTTTGTGGTTTACTACGATAAACAAATTTAACTTTACTCAAAATGCTACTCTTATAAGAAATCATATTTCATATAAAAGCCGAAAATACTAAAATAAAAAGGTAAAAAGTGATGAGTACATTCCCTGATATTTCAGCCCCCAACAATACATATTCAATAAAGTGGAAATGTTAGTATCTATTCAATAACGTGGAAATGGAAGTAGATATTTCAGCCCTCAATAGTACATATTCAATAAAGTGGAAATGTTAGTATCTACTTCAAGCACTTCCATTTCCACGCATTCAGCTTGCCCTGCCTTGTCATTATCCATAACAGCATCCTGCTTTGCTGAAATATCTCCAATTGGCTCAGTTAATACCACTGCATCATCCCCTGATACAACGTTTTCAACTTCATCATGCTGTTCTGATACTCATTTATACTCATCAATAAACCCCAAAACCTACCACAGCTTGAGACCCACATTCACCGCAACCGTTATCTTTAACTAACGGAACCGTTCCTTATGTTACAGATCCGGTCACCCCGCCCCAGAAATGGCGGTTGGACGAACTCGCCGCCAGAAATTCGGCCGCCACATTTGCCGTCACGCCTGCCCCGCACCTCCCACACACACGCACAAACAACTGTAACACCCCAACCCGGCAAGGTTAGAAGTGTCACATTCTTGTGTCATATCAAAACATACAAATAAAGTTTTACAAGCGGAAGGCTTATAAAATAAATTACCAAGTCATATAAATAAATGACTTATAAAGAAAATACAAAATCCAATTCCCAAAACGAAAGTGAAATCTAAAAACAATAGCTCATCAAATTAAAACCAAAACGATAAGGTAACTAAGGTCGGTCTACTCGAATAATCCAACTCTCAGCCCATTAAGCCCATCTTCAAACCTAAAACCTGCAGCAGGAAAAGAAATGCGGCTGAGCTTAAAAAGCCTAGTGAACAGATATAACAAAATGAAAGCTAAACAAAATCAGAAATACGAAACGAAACAAAGGAACAATAACAAGGTCGCAACGGAAAGGAATCAATGAGTCAATGAGGATCCTACAGAAACACAAATATACAGATATCCAGAAAGAATAGATAATAGAAGAGGACAAGCACACAACATAATGATGACACAAACGCTAGCACATCAAAATAACCAGGCATACAATAAATCAGGAAGTCAGAGTACATATAAGCCAAACGGAAGTCCAAATGCTAGCGGAAGCAATTAACGAGAAAGTGAGCATGGCAATCACACAAGTCAAATAATTCACAATTAATAACATAACCAGTATCATCACAACGGAAGTACTAACAATAGTCAAAGTACAGTAGCTACATGTATCAAGTAGGAACGCATAACGAACATTATAATTGAATGACTTAAGGACATAGCAGAAAAAATTGACAAGTTAACAAGCCAGGCCACATTAGTCGAACCATTTACCCAATCAAACAGTAACATAAAAAGAGATGTACACATGGCAGATCAACAATAAGCAGATAAGGATACTAACAGATATTCATAGTCCACGAGGTTAACGGAACGAAGTTTACATGATAAACCGTCAAAACAATTATTTACACACTAGCATGGTCACCAGACAAATCAAAGGGTCACATAAAAGTAGGATAACATGTAATCAGATGACAACAGGTGAATCATATAATCGCATACTAATCATATCGTATCAGGGTAAACAGTAGTCACATAAGACATGCAATAGCACAATCAAATTCAATAATCATATAATAACCCAGTACGTGAATGGCATAATAGTCTGAGGTAACGGAACAAGAGTATGACAGATTAATGCAATGGAATATATATCATGGTAGTAGAGTGAGTCACATAAGGGTACTGAGTAAAGGACAATCAATACAGAATATGGTGCGTTGGGGAATACAGAAGGTACAATATTGGTATATCAAAGGTGTAAGGTTTGTCAGAAATATACCCCGAGCCAACAATACAATACAATACAATACAATCAATAGTGGCATTAGCAGCCCAATATCCAATAGTAGCCATTGTATTCGGAGGGTGACCTCGAATACCAAATCAATAGGAGGAGACCTCAAGAACCAATGGAGTAGCTAGCTCCCAGATCATGAGGGGTGTATTGCACACACGCACTGCATCACCAATACAATATCAATATCAGTCCAATACAATACAAATCTAGGATGCATCCATACGCCCCCTGCAATACAATAGTGGCCAATACAATATATATGAAGCACGTAATAATCAATACAATAATGGGGACGGTGTGGAACATCAGTCATCCACACTGGATTCATGCCATTGGTGCATCAATGACACGGACATGGAACCCCAATGCCTAGTAAATGGCTCGGGTATCAAACTGACAGGTCAGACAAAAGTTCAAAGTGTAGCAATGTATCTGTCTTTGTAGAAAACTAGAAGGGGGTTGAATACTTTACTGATTAAAAACTTTGTTTTGAAAACTTATCGAAAGATCAATTGATGTTGATCTTGGATATGTTAGTGAAATATGTAAACAATATATAAAGAGTGAATAAGGAAAGAAACAATCAAACCACAACAAGTTGTTTATAGTGGTTCGGTCTACAAGGACTCTTTTTCCTTGCCCTACTCCACTCCCCGAGTCTCACACTCGAGAGTTCGATTTGCGTGTTAGTGATTATGATTAGTTTAAGCGAAATTCTAGGGCTCGTTAGGGATTTCATGTGAATTAACATGTGAAGTGATGTCGTGTTACGTCATTTTCTAGTTTTTTTTTGTTATGTCAGGTTATGTTTTAGGCAATTTTGTATGTTAATCATTATAAGTTGAATCGACATTTATGAAAACTTGTCTTGTATGACCAAATCAGTCTATTAAGGCGTTAGTTTCATTGAGTTCGATTTGCGTGTTAGCGATTATGATTAGTTTAAGCAAAATTCTAGGGCTCGTTAGGGATTTCATGGGAATTAATATGTAAAGTGATGTCGTGTTACGTCATTTTCTAGTTTTTTTTTTTTTTGGTTATGTCAGGTTATGTTTTAGGCAATTTTGTACATTAATCATGTAGCCACCTGTAAAATTTCACTATCATCAACTTTCATCTTAATAAACTAGATTGTTTATCAAAACTTATTTGAGCCAAGTTGAGCATTTTAGCATGTACGTTTCATTTTATTGCAAAAATTTACGCAACTTCGAGTAGTCTTATTTAATCATGCCGATATTTACTGATAGCCAGATCAGTCTCACAAGAAATTTTCTTGTCTTACGAGCCGCACGCGTACCGACACTCAATTAGTTATGGCTAAAGTCGAATAAATATTTTTATGAATTAGAATTAATATTTTTATTTTATCTTTATAAAAACGTGCTCTAAATTATATATTACACGTTTTGTCTAACGTCAAACCGAGACACCACGACACACACTTAAGCTCAATCGGGACACGAATTACACAATAAAAATTTGAAACTAATTTTTCTCCTAAAAACCTTGGTTTGCCTCCCATGCAAACATGTATATAATCACATGCAAAATATAGGAAATAACAAAAGAAACTTTGCATCTCATTAAATGGATATTGGGGTTTAAAGTAGCATGCAAACTAATATCTATTAGATCTTTAGGCTTTTCTAAATCTAGCCAAAATCCTTACTTTGTTTTCTTTTTTCTGCCTAGTTCGAGCACCACAAACAACCCCTTTTTCCTATTTGTCTTATCCCACCAAGTCACATGTTAGCTTAGAACCTAGTTCCAAGACTCCTTTACATTAAGATACTTGGATAAATGGACTTAAAGAACAAAGCATACTAATACCCACAAGACTTTGGAGCCAAAAATCCTTCTCTCCTTTATGTTATATACCACTCGACACACACACTATACCTTCACAAGTTCACTCTTCAAATTTTACTACTACTACTTCACAATTTGCTAAGATAGTGCTTGGAAAATCTTGGGTAAACAACTTGGCATTTGGAAGATCTTGGGTAAACAAACTAGCATTTGGAGTTGGGTTATAAAATCTTGGGTTCTTGTTTCATCTTGGTCGACACAATCACTCCCCCATTGTAAGGATTCTTGGTCTCGTTTAGCATATGTTTTCATTGAGTTTCTTATGATTACAAACATGTTTATGCTTAATGTTTAACTAGACAATGAGTTCTTTAAAAACTTTCCTTGCACGACATGTATATACACGTTAGATATACATGCAAAGATAACTAAGACTTGCGTTTAAAACTTGTGTGGAAATCTTGAACTTGTTATTACTTATAAACATCTCGAAAAATATAAGCTAGTGCTTATTTGTTTGCTTATTCGACACCCTTATGACTTGAGACTATTTTGAGTTTTTCGAACTAAAAACGACTAAGAAAACATGGATCTAAAGTTTACTTAAGTAGTGGCTCGTCTTGGAAAAGTCTTCCTATTAGCTTAACTAAAGATTATTTTCGATTTTATGTGCTTCATTATTTACCCTTGGACTAAAGTTTCATGCGTATAAAACACAAACCATTCTTATGCTCAAGTGAAAAGTTGACATATATATATGTTCACTGTGAAAGTTGAAAAGGAAACCACTAAGTCAAACTAGTATATATATACCAACTGTTTCATTAGTAAAACACAAAAGATGAGTTGGTCTCTTGGTTTGGGCGCTGTCCTTTGGTTGTAGGGATACAGTGTTCGAGCCTTGTGCTCATCACTTTTTGAGTTGTTGATTTTCTAGTATTTTGAGTCATTAAGAGTTAATTGTTTTCTCAACTAAATTAATACGAAACATATTTAATTGGGTAACTTATCATATCAAATATATTGACATGAGTTATTTTTGCAACACTTGATTAATAAGGGAAAACTAATATTTACGATCGGGTCATGCCCGATTTTTGTTAAAAACTCTAATACTTAATTTATTTTCATATATGACTAAAAGTACGAAAACTAGATATTAAATATAACATTTCTAACATATCACCCGATAATTAAATATAGTACATATAAACACATATAAATACTTATCGTAGTCTATAAACCCTTATATTATAAATACTTGACGTAAATATTTATAAATTGCCGACGCCGTATAAACATCACAACCATTTTTCTTGTGCATATTTTTCAATACTTAGTTACTCGTTTACTTTCAAACCGAGGACTTATTCGTCATGACCATTTTCACATATTTATAAAACATAAGCACTTTTCCAAGAGCCAGAACTTACAAACGTTTCGAAACCTATTTTAACTTAACCGTTGCCACACAAGCAATAATAAACACAAACTCTTGAGAATGCTTCAACCGTTTTCAATACACAAAGTCATGAATAAAAACAATAAACTAATACTTGCCATACTAATTATAGGTTGCGTGACGGTACTTCGTGCTCATACTACTTGACTTTACACTACTCGGATTTTGTTGCTAAGGTGAGTTCATAGCCTCGCCTTTACTTATTCTTTCAAACCCCGCGAGGGAGATGCATGCTATAAACTAGAACACAAGTCTTTTCTTAAACTGTATGCTTGCCTGATCATTATTATTATAGCCTAAGTTGCCTGCCATAAGACCCTTACATCATGAACCATTAATCACTTGCGAGTGAACGCGAATATTGTGGATAGTACTATGGGAATTAACGACCCGACTCGGTTATCGGAAATAACCTGGGCGCACTATATTTGGTTAACTATGGAATTGGCAATTCCATCCGAGGCGATATTTTACTTACACCAAGAATTAGGTGTATGCAGCTAGTTTGGTGTCATGAGCTTAGTGCATAATAATAATCTATGTTTTCCATGGTGATTGTATTCGAAGCAATTATCATCTTTTATTTGTGTTCAACTTATTATTTAAACCTATGAATATCACTCAACATTTTTTGTTGATCTTTTTAAGCATGCTTATCTCAGGTACTAATTAAGATACTACGAAGGCACGGAGTGGACGTCTTGGAATGCTGGAAGTGGTGTTGTTTTAAATAAAGTTATCATTTCGTAAACATTTGAACTATCTTTTATGTAAACTCAAAACATGTGGTATTTCCTTTTGTGTTCCAAAATACTGAGTTTTATGAAATGGTAACAACCTTTTATTAAGAACGTCTCTTTAGAGTCGTTTTCTATGACTTATGACTGTGATCCTCTAAGTAATACCCCAAATAGTCTTCCGCTGTCACTTTGTGATTTTGGGGGTGTTACAAATCATTTTAAGTTAAATCGGCATTGATGAAAACTTGTCTTGTATGACCAAATCAGTCTATTAAGGCGTTAGTTTCTTGATGGGAATTCATCTAGTTTATTTATTTATTTATTTATTTTTTCTTCGCAAACATATTTTTGAAACAGGTTTATGTTGTTTTCATTTTTTGTTTAATGTCTTTTATGTGTATGGTTATTATTGCTGAAACTGCTCTTAATGTGCTGAGGAAGATATGATAACGGTATATTGTAAGTGTTTAACTGTTTCATTTTTCTTTTTGTTTCTGATTGTATTAGGATGGCAAAATCCAAGAAGAAACTCAAAACAGGATAGAGAAGCGACAACATCACAAAATGCCATTATTTACAAACTGTTAGAGAATATTTACAATTTGAGGCCTCTAAAGACAGAAAATAAATTAAAATCACTTTAGTTAGGTAAGATTGGCTTGTTTATAACATTATACAAAGAAAAAAGTTCAAATCAGCAAGATTTGGTTTAAGAAGTCTACTAATTAAACACACTGGATCGTTGGCTTTTGTTCGACTTGAAATGCTCAATTTAATTAAACAGAGGTTGCACGCAAGTTTTAAACATTGTGCTACTTGCACCGAATTATATGGGCTATAATCAAACTAATACACATGCATATTTAACCTCTTTTTCGTGTCTTTTTGTACTTTGGTGGAACACACAAAGCTTTCATCCGCTCAACTGTAACCACTGCGACCAGACTCTTGAAAAGTGGCGCGTGACTGGTTGCTTGTGATGGAGCCCCAATTGGTTAATCATTCCAAGGACCTCACTCATCTTAGGCCTTGACTTAGGGTTTTTAGACAAGCACTTGTTGGCTATTATGGACAAATTTTGTGCTGACTTTAGTGAGTAGTTACCTTCGAGTCTTGGATCCACAATTAGCCGGAACCTTTTTGATCCTATGAATAGTCTCACCCATTCTAGAAGATTTTGCTCATTCTGAGTCCGTTTCATATCCAAAGGGCGCTTACCCGTGATAAGTTCATATAGGAAGAACCCATAGTTCCATGTGTCACTCTTGGACGTGTGATTCCCTATTAGGACATACTCTCTGCTGCCATGTATACAACCATTCCAAGTTTCTTCTGACATTATATTGAGAAGCAAAATGTATCAGATGATATTTGTATGAGAAGACACCAAACGTGTGAACTTAAAGCCAATGTAAATTAAAGGTATAACATAGTCGAGATATGGGCTAGGCCCTCCTTGAGGACCTAATCGAGCCAATCCAAAATCTGAAAGCTTAGCATTCCATTGACCGTCTAGAAGAATATAGGAAGATTTGAAATCTTTGAATATATTCTATAAGAAACAAATGTTACTAGTACTGTAAGTAGCCAGTTTGTAAATAAACTCTTTTTTTAGTGTCATGGGGCGTTAGAGTACCTGAAAGTCCATTTCTTGTAAATATACCAAGGCACGAGCTATCTTGAGCCACTTTAAGTCTCATGTTCCATGAGAGAGTTTCACCAGACCTTGAAGATAAATGATGCTCTATACTTCCATTAGGCATATTCTCAAAAACCTAAAACTGCTGCATTTCTCTTTCATTTTGTTTGACATAATAACCAACTAGTTTGACAAGGTTCGGATGCTTAACCAACCCAAGACCCTTTAAATCCGTTACCCAGTCTTTGAGCTCCTGTTGCACAATAATCAGACCCAAATTTAGTTGTTTTTGAAAGTTTTACATTGTTCTCATCTCAACCTAAGTTGTCTGATTTAGAAATTTTGGTCAAGTACGTGGTACGTGCATTAGGTAAAGAATCTAGTAGTTTAGGCATTTGTGGTGCTTTATCGTTCACTCGAGGTTTATTTATTTATTTATTTATTATTATTATTATTTTTAATAATGTTGCAAAAATGGTGTTGTTTTCATTATTGCATGCAAATGTGGGTCATTTTTTATTTTGTTATGTAAATATGCATTATTTTGATGTTGGGAGATCCATCAAGTTACTTTCGATAATTCAAAATTATCAATTATATTTTTTTCTTATGAGACATTTATTTTAGTTCTCTTTTGAGTATAAGTTTCTTTTTAATAGGACCATCATCTCACCATTATAGATTTTTCTTGAGTGCAAAACTTATAATGAACAAATAAAAAAACAATGGATCAACAAATACTAAATAAAGCGAAGAAATAAATGCAATATACTTTTGACGGGCACTTCGAAATGAATGCAATATACATGTGATTTTTTTAGACTTAAATTTTAATACTAAAACAAAACTCAATAAAAAAGGTATTTTAAAATTACATCTAAGTGCCCGTCTAGAGAAAGATAAAAACATTTTCGTCGGTATAGTGTATTTTTTATCGCTTAACGATTTATCGTTGCAAGATATTTTATTTATTTTTTAAATGAAAAGTGACTTTTTAATTTTGATTAAAAAATGATACATATCTATTCATTGAATTTTTAAAAATTTGGACCTATATTGAACTCAACTCTGCCCACAATACCGTTTCATGTTGTTGATTACTATTTGATTTATTTCTTCGCCATAATTAGTATTTGTTTATCCATTGTATTTTTATTTGTCCATTATAAATTTTGTAATCACTCAAGAAAAAACTATAATAGTGAGATGATGGTCTTCTTAAAAGGAAATTTATACTCACATAGAACTAAACCAAAAATCTTATAGGAAAAAAATATATTCATTAACTCTTGTATATATATAAGTTAAAGGTTTTAATTAAAATTTTGAATTATGAAAAGTAACGTGACATCAATATAACTCATATTCACGTAACAAAGAGATACAAATATCATTTACATACATCCTCATATACACATCATTATTTATATATTTTTCCACATTACTTTAATAGCCTTGTACATGATGCATTAAAAACCTGTGTTTGAAAAAATATTTGCTTTAATAGGCTTGTACACGATGCGTTAAAAATTTGTGTTTAAAAAAACATGTAAATATCTATGTGTATGTGAGAATAGGATGTATATAAACCCCTTGAATTTTTGTAGTCTTTGGTTCATCAGTTATCCTACCGATTTCAATTTCTTCTTCTAAAGAGGAGAAACATTTACAGGGAAACACCATTTTTATGTTCCTTAAGATCATTGATTGTAATATTTTATACTAGTACGAGTAGAACTGATTAACATAAATGTGAAACGTAGTTTGTCGACATCATATTTCTGTCCCCCCATTGACGTCTTTTTTAAACATTGACTATAGAAACAAGAAACTACCTAGAAGATATATGCAAAAGTATACAACTTTTAAAAAGAGTAAATTAGATAGATGGTTCTGTTGGTTTGCACTGACTTTCACCTTTGGTCTTATAACGAAAATTTGCTATGTTTGATCAAATTGGATTCAATTTTGATTTTTATTAACTAATCATGTTGCTCGATTTCGCCTACATAGAAAAATCGAGCTCTCCTATTAGTTCAATTTTTTTTTAATGAGAAGGATTTTGCAAAATCACTCCAAAATAATGTAATTCTTTTATTATATAAAAAATATAAAAGCCCCGAAGTTATATATTTATATGTTCAATTAATTAGGGGTATTATTCGGTTCGGGTTGTTAGGATTATTCGATCAAATTAGATTAAACCGAATCAATTCGGTTTAGTTTTTGGGTTGACCGGAATAACTCGAATTACATAATAATTTTTTTTATTTTATTTAACTATATAAGGTTTTAGTATAAAATAGTTTTAAAATAAAAAATGTTATATTTTTAATAGAAAAGAGTTTTAGAAGTTTGTTAATAGAAATTAGGGGTGTTGATCGGTTCGGTCATCGGGTTGTTCGGTTAGTTCGGTTCGGTTAATTCCGTTAAAATATTTTTTAGGTCAATCCGAGAACCGAACCGAACCAAATTCAAATTCGGTTTTCGGTTCGGTTCGATTGAATTCTAATTCGGTTCGGTTTTCGGGTTGACCCGAATAACCCGAATTTCATTATTTTTTTTAAAAAAAAATTAACAATTAGATAGATATTTAGAAAAAAATATATTTCAAGCATAAAAAGTATTTTATTATATTATGATAACTTTTAATAGTATTTATTTATATATAAATATACTTAAAAATATATAAATATATATATATATATATAAATATATAAAAATATATATATTTATATGAATTCGGTTTTCGGTTCAAACTGCCAAACATAACCAAACCGAGAACCGAATTAGTAATTCGGTTTGGTTCGGTTTTAGCAAATTCGGTTCGGTTATTAGTTCGGTTCGGTTATTTTCGGTTTGGTTCGGTTTCGGTTTTCGGTTTGGTTCGGTTTCGGTTTTCGGTTTATTCGGTCTTTTCGGTTTTTTCGCTCACCCCTAATAGAAATATATAAAAGCCCAGAATTGTGAACATCCATGTTGGGCTATTGAAGTAGGTTTTGAGAATGAGATGGGCCTTAGTCATGTTGTTGGGTTGGGAGATTAGTTTAGTGTATTCATACGTTATCTTGCATTCGACTAAAGGTTAGGTTAGGGTTTGAGTGAGGAACAGAGAGATGGTTATGTTAGATGCCGTTGAGGAGATACTTTTAAGACTGGATGTGGAAGATTTACTTCGATGCAAAAGCGTTTGTAAGTCATGGTATGCTTTGATTTCAAGTGATTATTTTGTTAAATCTCATTTAAACCATACCTACAGCAAGAATCATGGACATAGAAGAAGAAGAATCACTTTGCCAATATTAAATGATTGTAGTAATTATTTTTGTCGAATTGTTGGTTCCTACAATGGCCTTGTTTGCGTCTCTCCTTATGCTGCCAATTTTTTAGTAACCAATCCTTCCACTAGAGAGGTTAAAAACCTTCCAACCCTTGATGGAGTTCTTCAAAAGAACAGGTGGAAATTATGTTGGGGTTTCGGTTATGATTTTTCCAGAGATGATTACAAGCTTGTTGTTGGTATTAGGAAAGGTGACCACCGGACGCGTTTTCATGTGTTAAGCTTGAAGTCAAATGTATGGAAACTTCTTGGAGATGCTAATTATAGTATTAATGCTAATTTTAATAACGGTGTTTTTGTAATGGGGCACTTCACTGGTTTATGAATGATCATAATGATAATATTGATTCCAAGATAATTATTTCTTTTGATTTATCTCTAGAGGAATTTAAAGAAATCCCTCGACCTGATGACACGAGATATGTATGTCAGTTTTTTAGTTGGCTAGGGATTATGGAAGAATGTCTATGCATATTTACTTCCGACCATAACCCGACATGGGTAATGAAAAGCTACAATGTTAAACAATCTTGGAAAATGCTACCAATGGATCCTAACATGAAGTATGACGTTAGACGCCCACTCAATTGCATTAGTCCGTACACTAGTTGGTCTTTATGTGATGACAAAGTCGTTGAATCGCCTTTTGGTTGGCTATATGTTGGTACCCCTATATTTGTGAAAAGCCTTGTATCCCGCATCTTAATGGGAAACAAAAGAAAAATAGGCGCAAAAATTAACAAGGCGAGTGTAAGAAGGGTTTCCAGCTTTGATGTTATTTCAAGGTCTTTTCTTTTTGCATATAGTATACTATATAGGAAGAGAAAGAGGCGCTCGAAGAATATCAAGAGGAATGATAAGGTGAGTTATACATATTATGTTGTTATTTCATCGCCATTTCTTTTAGTATTTCATAGCACATACCAAATATTCAGTTACTTTTTCCTAGTGCAGAGCAAAACGACCGAGAAATTGAACCGGTCCGACCGAAACTGAACCGACAATATTCGATTCGGTTTTCGGTATTATACATTTATGATTTTCGGTTTCGGTTCGGTTCGCTTCTATCCAAAACCGAGAAAAACACACCTAAACCATATGAACCAAACCAAACAGACCAACACAAAACTGAACCAAACCGAGTCACTTCGGTTCAAGTTCTCGGTTCATGTCTTCCACAAATTCGGTTCGGGTCGGGTCGGTTCTGGCCCGGTGCTTAGCCACCTGCTGCCTTCAGATATATATATATTTTTATTATTTTTTTAATCTATAATATGTTTATGATGATTGATCTGGCGGGATTGGGCTTGTTGTTGTTGTTGTTGTTGATCTATATTTTCTAATCATTCTGTTGGTATTGATCTTATTAAATGCGCGTCATATTCATTTTTAGCGATATGCCATTATTTAGTAACTAAAAGGTATAAATTTAGACATAACATGTATCAGTTGGAACTCGGACTTGCCCTTAATATATTGTTTTGAAGATGTAAATAGTTAAGAACAGAGGTCTTCCCTGTATTTTTCTCTTCGGAAATCCTAAATGTTCTTTAATACCCCCTCCCCCCAGCCTCTTAGATTGGTACTATAAATATTTACTTGGTTCCCGTTTTGTTTTGCCAGTTAATCAAGGGACGCACTTCAGCTCCTCGGACAAGTGCTGAAGTTTGATGCTGCTGAAGCAGTCAAGTTGAGAGAGCATTAATGTATGAATCAAATCTTCTTTCCGTATTATACTATCTGATTGGTTTTAGAGTGCATGGTTGTTAAAGCAATTTGTCAGAATCGCTTGATTGTTATTTCTTTGTTCAAAAGTGCTTGACTCGAGGTTCCTAACTCCGAATTTGTATGTCACTTCCTTGCGCCAAACCCGAAAAATACAAGCAACATTCAATAATTTTTATCCAAGATAATCATTTGAACATGTATCAAACTTAACCCATTATTCTTTAGTGTGTATCAAACTTTTTTATATTACTATTATTGAACATGTATAGACTTCGAATTCATTCAATTGTGTGTATCCTTACGGGTAAATTTTAATACATTTGAATGGATAGTCATTTTGCATCGAGCTTTACGCGTGATGATACACAATTAGGATGAAAAAAAAGTTTATACATTCAATAAGGAAAAAAAAAAAAGGTTTGATATTTCGACTAAGACTAAGATGTGCCGGGTTAAGTTCGATATATAACAATCATCTTTTAAAATGATAAAAATAGGCAAAAATAGAGTAGCTTGGAAGTCATTTGGAATCAAACTTTGGTTCTCTTTTAAACCTTTTCCCACCATTACATTATCTAAAATAACTTCCGGGTGGCATAGTTTTGCTTTATGTTCGGGGTTGTTAACTCGGAATCAAGAACTTGTAAACAAAAAATAAATAAACCAAGCAATTGTGATAAATTGTTTGTAATACCATGGACAGTAGTTGTGAGAACAAATCGTGTGTTTGATGGTTTTGAGACACTATATTTATTGGATTAACATTTGTATGATTATTTAAAACCTGTTTGGTTGTTTTAAATGCTGATTGATTTTTGATTCTTTTTCTTTTATTTATTTATTTATTTATTTTATTTTTTATCTTGTCACATTTTGACATTTTGTAAGCTTACGCTCCATGACAATAACTAGCATGTTTGCCCGCGCGTTGCTGCGGGGATGCTATCAGACATTTTCTTTATTGTGACGCACATAGATAGAACTTAACCCAAATTGATCCATCTGTACGACACCTGTAAACACGGCTTTCTTTTAAAAAATAAGTTTGTTTGAAGTGCCCTGAATACCTCTTTAATGTTGGCAAAGTAACCTCAGGACCACTTTCAAAGTTACTTAAAACATACCAAAGCTTAATGATTTTTTACTTTTAGAGGAAAATACAGACCATTCCAGTTGTCAAACACAAAGAAACTGATACTAAAAAGATCTTCCTAGATAATGTTTGTACCTTTTTCTGGAACACAAATTAATCATTTCACATTGACACCCCAAGACTTACACATGTATCAGCAACTAATTAAGTACATATAAAAGCAATTATACCTGTTCTTGGGCGGTCTCGACACGCAAGGGGAAACAAAAAGTTGCAAAAGCGCATCAACTATAAGTGTAGCAGCACTTACAGCCTTCATATCTTCAATTAAATTAAATTAAATTAAAACTCTTTTCTGTTTCTTGTCCAGTCCTCTCCGTAGATAAAGTGCTTCAACAAATCGTAAAGAATTGGACTATGCCACTCTATTTCTTCTATCTGCTTCTTGTCGTCTGCACTTGGATTCAACAAACATCGCAGTCCTATATGTCAATAATGGTTTGAGTCAAATAAGTAACTTTTCTTAGCAGTTTTTTTTAGTGGTTAATGATATTCGTACCTTGCCTCCATGGTTGGTTCCAGTTAGTCCACCCTGAAGGGTCTATAATGTTGTCAATGTCACAATATGAGTACATCACCCTCGAATAATTTCACCATGCTCTCCAAGTAGATTGCCCTTCATTTCTGTTATCGAGCAATTTATTGGTGACAGCTAAGTGATGCAATGTCATTTTAATATAACACATGACCTTGATTCACACGAATAATAGTCTTTTGGAAATTACCTTGGTTGTAATTGACAGAGGTTCTTTAGTAGTTACATGAGTCTCAATATTCGAGAGACAGAACATATTAGCTTTGTATCCTCATTGTATTCTTTTATATATGTCGGTTCGACGGTGGTAATGATTGGGCTGCAAACAGCTACCATCTCTTTCCTTCTCATCATACCCCTCTTTCGCATCATCTTCAAATGCCTATTATACAAATAAAAGCCCAATTATAGGATGAAAACAATTTAAAAATGTGGTGAACACTTGAGCTTTAATAGCACTGCATGCTCACTTTATAACACAACCACCCAAGTAGACTTCCCGCTCCTAAACGCTCCCATATTTATAAAGCCCATTCCTAAATGACCCGTTCATGCTTCAAAAAGCTATGCGTACCTTAACTTAAACATGATAACATGTAAAACTAATTATCAAATTTCCACCTTTTGTTTCCAAAATAGCACAGGTGAAATAAAATGTATTCCAATATGGCGTAAAAAAAATTGTTTCAAAATATAACAGATATGACCATGGTAAAGTTCTAAAAGAAAAAAGACATACTCTTTATTTGCGGTAACCTCACAATAGTATCGCAACAGATACTCAAGAGAATTTCTTTCCAATTTCAACACCTTTGAGGCCTGTATGATTTATAATTCACACTCATTATTTCCGCAACGAAGTAAAAAATTCTTGCTTACCAACATACCCATAATACCTTCTACTTCCATATGCCTATATGATTTTAAAGCTTGTTTGCGCTCAGGATGATTTCTCAAAAGAGAAACAATTTTTTTTTTCTTGAAGCATTCAGCACGTGTTTCCTGTAGTACATAAGCATTTAGGAAAAAGGTCACAAATACACATTAGATATATACATAAGCTCAAAAGTCATACCGTGCAAACTTTTATTCAACTCGGATAACAACTCATACTACCTCAGAATAAATCAAGGCAACGACGCACCTCTCATGCATTACAAATCAAGGCAACACATGCGTGCATTCCAATCACTGCACCGGACACTTCTTGCTCGGTTTTGGGAGGTGAGTGGGCAAACCAAAATGATGCCTACATGCGTGAAATGAAACGAATACATCAAAATCTAAAAATCAAATAATCACTTTAAAACGCATAATTTATAGAACCCTTATAACTTTCCCTGCAGCTTATTAAGAACCCCAATATCACATTTGTTGTTATCTATTGCTATTAACTCTTAAGCCTCACAGATTCATCATTTAGAATTTCTACTTATTTTGAAAAAAATGTACAGCTGCAAACTTAGCGACGCTGGTCGTCACGACGCAAACAGTAGCATCCTGGTCCAAACCCACCCAAACATGTGCCACATAGCCACTTACAAACGTATTATAATCAACTCCAAATTCCAATAAAACCAAACCCCAATTCCAACAAAACTCACATACTATAACCAATCCCTAATTCCAAATATCCAAATTCATTAATTTACGAACAAAAAAAAACTCCTAATTCCAAATATCCAAATCCATTTACAAACTCCTTATGAATACTTATCACTTCTGATCACACCGTATAGCTTATACACAACTTATAATCTTCACAGCATTTCAATTATTTAGGACCCTGTTCATCCACTCAATTTATGCATTCTGAAGAATTGAGCTACTTCAATATGATATATGTACTATTGATACTATTGATATCTATTTTTTTTTTAAGTATTAGTCATGCAAAAATAAAGTGATTATATGTACTTATGTCCTAGGTATTAAAGTTGGGGCTCATAGTAGGTGCTGAAACCATTTTCAGTTATAAACAACTATTTATTAATCGCATTGATCATTACCTTAAGTCGAACTTTTGTAAAGGGTAACATGAAATAGAGACTTAAAATAAATGAAAAGCATTAATATTTCAATTTAGTGAACTTAACTGAAAATTACTATACTCCCCAACTGTCTAATAAGTGCCTCATTTCTAAACTGCAGTTCATTATATCTTTAAGCATTTTCAAATGGTTTTAACCATATTACCATTTAGCTATGATTCATCATCAAAATTTGGACTTACACTTCGCCCTCTATGTCACTTTCCAGCACTACTTCATCTTGTATCGCCACAGGTTCAAACCCATTTGGCGTCTTAACCACCACATCACCATGTTAAGTCCAGCACTACTTCATCTTGTATCCCAGAAAGCGTGGCCCTACAAACACAGCCAAATGGTATAGCTTTAAACGTGTACAAAATAACCAACATTAACGTAGACAAAATATTATGGAAGCCGTACAAAATATGGTGCTACAAATTCGGAATATGAACTCATTAACATTAGAGTATATAATCTTTAGCGATAGGAGGTGTCGTGCATACCTCGCATAGAGTTGTATTTGACTTCATATTTTGTGCAATCTGCAAAAAGAAAAGTAGCATCGATATTTTGGACATGTTTTTTTTTCCAGTAAATGGGAACTGCATAGGTAACTCATAGCAAATGACCTATATATATCGGCATAATTTTAAAGTTTTTAATAAAAAGAGGTGAAATCGATAATGGATTCCAAAGTAATGGCTGTTTACTTACTTTGGCTTGTATATCATAGCAAGTAAACATAGAGTTGTGATTAGTCCAATGAATCACAACTTTAGGGACCAAACTCATGGCTTGCAAGAAAAATCCAAAAACTCATTGAGACATTACATCAAACACCTAATGTATATATATATATACCTGTGTATAAGCCTGTATAAGCATCAATACCTAATCGATATCATACATTAACAAAGAAATTATAAAAAATTATATATGTACCTCTGTATAAGCATCAATAGCAGCACCTAATCGATTCGTCTTAAAAAAATAAATTCCCATCTTATAATTCAAACTAAAAAATTCCGAAAAAGACTATTTATAAAAAATAAATATTGTAAAAACGTTAATCAATGGAAGAAGAAAGAGAAGAAGAACCCTTCAAACAAAAAATTGAAAAGCAAACTTACTTTGCGCGTGTGTGTGTGTGTTTTTCGCTTATTGTCAGATATCTCTGGATCATGTGTGTGTTAGTGATAGGCTTTATAGCAAGGTTTTTAAGATTGAATCTAATTAAAGATGGTGATGATGATGGTTAGATGGAGACCGAGATAGAGGAGATGAATGAGAGTTCGGATTTTCTAGGTGTGTGTCTGTGTTCATTTGGGTTTTGTAAAATTTTGTTTTGTGCACCGACCGTATATGTATTGGCGTATGTTTAGTAGTGTATGGATGGATGAACATTCTTTGATGCAACACAAATTGGCCAATGGGATGTCGCCAGCTTATATTTTGGGTACTAACATTTGTATAAACCTCTAATAGGCGAATGGAAAGTGACAACACCACATGTATAGAATGTATTTTTATACTACCCAAGAACGGGTGTTAGTATATATTATAATGTTCAGTCTTTTAGTTTTGTAAAACTTTATTGTATTTGTACTTTGTGTAACACAATGAGGAAAAAGATGGTTTTTTTTGTCACGTTTACTATTCAAATGGGTAAAAAGACAAAATATTGAGGGGTATGAATAATGAAAGTTACCGAGTTAATACGATAATAAAATAGAATTCTAACAAATAAGTGTAAAATTAGAAAAAAAAAAAAAAAAAGAAAAAAAGAAAAAACATTATAGAAGGGTAATGTTATGAGTTTATGGGGTATGGAATTGGAATATGGGGGTTAATCTTTAGATCGGGCGTAATGGTCACCGAACAACTCGGTGGTGGTGATGTTTTGAGCGCGGTTGTCTATTACAGCCCCCACCACCATGCACGGTTTGACATGTCTTAACGAAAGTAACTAACTGCATTCTAGTTTACAAAAGTTTGTTATTATCATCAATTTTAACATGAGATATGTCAGGAAAAGCTTTGCAAGTAATCATAATGCCTTATTTGTTGGCATGTAAGAATGTAAGGCGTTGTGAACTAACAGAAAATATGCAAGTAAGAGTTCAGATCAATATAAATCTCATATTTACAATAGATTCAATAAATCAATTTTAGTCATTCATTTTTTTATCAAAATTAATAAAAAAACTAGTTTTCACATTTTTTTAAAAATAAAATATCTTGTGATCGTGTACGATACCCCCGGACACAGAAGGGTCAGACACAGACCCGGAATGCAATCCACTAGACCAGATCCACTCGAGCACTGTCCATACCAGCAGGGTACTACCCGGACGGGGATGTCAAACCGCGGATGGGGGACACTTCCGGAGGATGCCCCAATCGCGCCCCAGCTAAAGAGTAAGGAATCTCACATGGGATGAAGGTATTGTCACCCACATTCCTTAAAAAGGGAAAGCGGGATAGATTCCCGCCCAAAACTATCGCTGTCACAGCAACGAGACAAGCTCTGGGTTGACTTACGTCATTCCCCACTCACAAACTGTCGCTCTCATGTCCCGAGACCATGAGAACACGGCAGAAAGGTCAACCATATAAATAGGGGCTCTCGCCGACATTCAAACGGTAACAAATACACACACTCTCTCTCTAGAACTCACTTTATCTCTCTAAACCCATAATCAATCTCACACCGGAGGTTGACCGCGGAAGCCCCCTTCCGCGGTGAGACTAACGGTGTCTTATTTTCTTAGCAGCTTTCAGTCAAGATTCCTACTTGGTACAAGATCTATTCCTTGAGAAATTAGCCTACACTAACCTTCGCAGAGGAGCGCCCCGATTTGTATTAACAAGTTGGCGCCATCCGTGGGACCAGTAACATAACTGCATTTCCAAAAGAAACTCTTTCATGAGTAATCTGGCAGACAACCCTTCTCCTTCCCCTGAACCTTCCACGGTCAGGAATACAAGTGGAAAAGAAAAGGTGCATGACACGGAACACCATCCCCCTAATGTTGTAACTGATGCGGCAATAAGGGAGTTCTGTGAAAGACACTACAATCAGATCCTGCCCCTTATGGCAGAAAAAGTCCATCAGAAAAAGCTAGACCGGGTCAAGACCCGTTTAGATTTTGATGATGAGACCAGGAATGAGAGATCTCGGGAACATGCCCGGAATACCCGTTCAGAGTCCGAAAGAAAAAGGAAATCCAGGAAGAGGCAAAGGGCCAGTCCCAGTGCCAGATTGGACCCTACGGAGTATTCCAGATCGCAAAGTGTCTTATCGAGACTTAGCAGTCGAGAGATTGAACGTTCTAGGGAAAAGAGCCCAGTGGAAGTTCGGAGGGCGCGGCTAAACGTATTCTCTAGGCTGGAAAGAGAACGTCCGCACGTGACCGCAAGGCTGGGAGACAAAAAGCCAGATGTGTTCTCCAGACTCCAATCAAAAGTGTCCTCCCCCCGGCAACGCAAAAGAGAAGCCGAAAGGCTCAGGAAGGAAAACACGGCAGCAAGGTGCTCGGTTGAAAGGTACTAGAAAAGCCAAAGCTTGGCCCGCGAGAGTGCTTCCTTCTAGAAGTATAGCAGGGGGAGACCCACCGCCCATACCGCAGCAGGTCTAGGGAGGTATCTCCTCTGGAAAGCGAGGAAAGCACAGGAGGACACTGGAAGTCCACTCCAAAGAACAAGTCAGGAGACGAATCTGATGGACTCTACTTCCCGTACGATATAGCTGATGCGGATCCTTTCACCCAGCGGATACGGAACTTTGAATTTCCAAAAAGGACAAGGATGCCAGCTCATATAAGAACATACGATGGAACGGGTGACCCAGAAGATCATTTAAAAATTTTCCAGACCGCGGCCAAAGTGGAGAGGTGGGCCATGCCCACGTGGTGCCACATGTTCAACTCCACCCTGATAGGGCACGCCCGCGTCTGGTTTGATGAACTGCGTCCATAGAGCATTGATAGCTTTGAAGAGGTAAGATCAAGCTTCCTCTCGTACTTCCTTCAACAAAAGAAGTATACGAAAGATCCTGTCGAGCTGCACCACATAAAGCAGCGGGAAGGAGAGTCCACAGAGGCATTCGTGGAACGCTTCAAAACAGAGAGTATGCACGTGAAAGGGCTCCAGAATGTATGCGGGTATCGGGTTTCATGCACGGGATAACAAATCCTGAGCTAATCAAAAGGCTTAACGATAACATACCCCAGACACTGGATAAGATGTGGAAGGTAACCAAAGCATTCCTCCGAGGAGAGTTGGTCGCGGCCAACCAAGCAAAGAAGAAGCATTCCCAATGGAAAAACTACGGGGCGGGCAGGAAAACATCCAGATATTCGAAAGAAAGGCACAGTTCAAGGGCCGCTTGAGGCCAGAAAGATAGCGGGGTGACAGATTCACCCCCCTCAAAAAACCCCAAAGGAAATCTTAGCCATGGATACTGTTAAGTTCACAGCTCCTCCACCCATGTCCTGTCCAGCTGAGTCCCGAAACAAGGATAAGTACTGTGATTTCCATAGGGAAAAGGGGCACAACACGGATGAATGCTACCAGCTGAAGAAGCAGATTGAGGAAGCAGTCAGGTCCGGACAGCTAGCACACTTGGTCAAGGAGATCAAGAATGGCACTCAGAAGAATGGTGGCCCCAAAGGGGGAAAGAAGGATACCGCGGCCAAGGACAAGGCCCATGCCTTATTCATGGTCCAAGCGTGGCAGCGGACGGTCAGACCCAGGACACCTGCGGACACAGCTCCCAATATGGAAATATCCTTTCCCCCATATCCGGGGATGATTGGGACGACCATCCGCTGGTGATTAAGGCGGGAATTGAGGGATGCATGGTGCACAGAATGTATGTGGAAAATGGAAGTGCCTCGGAGGTCCTGTACGAACACTGCTTCAATAAGCTAAACCCGGACATCCAGAAAAGAATGATCCCCGCCTCATCACCATTGTTGGGATTCAACGGAGAACTTTCATGGCCGTTAGGACAGATCCTCCTAGAAGTAACGTTAGGAGACGGCAAAAAGACAGCCAGTGCTTGGATGAATTTCATGGTAGTACGGTCCCCTTCTCCGCACAATGGGATAATTGGAAAACCAGGTATACAGTTGTTGAGGATAGTCCCATCCACGACTCACGGAATGCTAAAGTTCCCCACCCATGACGGAATTGTGACCTTGCACAGTGACAAAGTAGTCCCGGTTGAGTGCAGAATGGTTGCTGAACCACAGCCTCACCAGAATGGGGGAAAGGCTAAGACAAAGGAAGGAATCAAAGTAGCAATCCACCCCGAGTTCCCAGACCAAACTGTGGAAAACTAGAAGGGGGGGGGGGTTGAATAGTTTTGCCGATTTTAAGTTGATTTTAAAAACTTTAGATTCGATATTATGTGAAATCGTATGGATGTTGAGAACGTATAGATCTAATGATAATGCAAGCAAATAAATAAAGATAAGGGATAGAAATGACACAACCGATTTATAGTGGTTCGGCTACAAGGACACCTTCCTTACCCTACTCCACTCCCCGAGTCACCTACTCGAGAGTTCAAGCACTATGTCAACAAACTCCTTCACTTGGCGGAGAAGCCTTCACAACGTTGCTTACACTTTTTCCGGTACAAAGCTAGATACCGAGTCCGTAGCACGGTGGACCAACCCAACACTTCGTTAAGTGATTGCCAATCTGCAATAAGAAATAGTAGACACTTCGTTAAGAAATAGTAGACACTTCGTTAAGTGATTGCGCAAGGGTTGGGCCCTGCGAACCACCTCCGGCGTGAGAGTAAGTATGTGATATGTATTGTAAATAATATGATGTATGTGAAATACTGTGTTGAGTGAACATACCATTGAAATGACTCGTCCAACCTATTTATAGGTGATGAAAATAGCTTGGAGAGTGTTAGCACACGCTTAGGAGATCATGGGGCGCCCCGATTTGTGGTAACCGCTAGGCTTCATCCCCACTATCTGAGACTTGGCGAGGAAGCTAAGGAAATAGTGGGAACGTGGGGAAGACCAAGTCAAGGTTCTTCTTTGTCTTTGCATCTTCAAGAGAAGACACCGAAGGGCATAGGCCTTCGGCTGGCGGATTCCCAACTGGTAACCATGTCAGTGATGAATGGTTTTACGCCACCAATGACTTATGAAGAAATACTTGGGTCTTCGTAATGCAATTTCGACTGAGGCCGAAGGGGGGGGGGTCCTTCGACCTGATCGGAGGGTACGTCATCAGAAATAAAATATAAAAACAATAACTCTTCAAATTAAATCCAAAATGATAAGGTAGCTAAGGTCGGTTTACTCGAATAATCCAACTCTCAGCCCAACAAGCCCATCTTCCAACCTAAAACCTGCCGCAGGAAAAGAAATGCGGTTGAGCTTAGAAAGCCCAGTGAACAGATATAACAAAAGAAAGCTAAACAAAATCAGAAATATGAAACGAAACAAAGGAACAATAACAAGGTTGCAACAGAAAGGAATCAATGAGTCAATGAGGATCATGTAGAACACAATTATACAGATATCCAGCAAGAATAGCAAACAAAGGAGAACACAGCAAAGCAACGCATCCATGACATATATACATAATCACATATAAGCAAACAGACATACATGCACCGAAAAAAATCCAGCATAGTAGACGTCGCATTCACTCAACATAAGGATAACATGCAATCAGATCAGGAAATCAGAATATAAATAAGCCCAACAGAAAAGTAAAAGCAAGTGGAAGTAGTTAATTAAGAAGTGATCACGGCGATCACACAATACAAATAACCCACAGATTAATAACATAACAATATCATAACAGATCTAAGCATGGCATGTCGTCAATTAGCAATGAGACACCAATGGACAATCATATCCCATGAACTTAATTTAAACGGAGGTATCCATAATAAACAGATACATCAGCTGGTTACACTCAAACTTTATCGCCAGACCAATCAAGGTTCACATAACAATAAGATAACATATATTCCGATAACAACAGTTAAATCATATGATCGCATAATAATCATATCATAGCAGGATGAACAGTAATCACATAGAACATGTAACCGCATAATCAAATTCAATAATCATATAATAACCCGGTACGTGAATGGAACGATGGTCTGAAGTAACGGAACCAGAGTATGACAGATCAATGAAATGAAGTATAAATAACATGGTAGTAGAATGAGTCACATAAAGGTACTGAGTAAAGGACAATCAATACAGAATATGGTGCATCGGGGTATACAGAAGGTACAATATATGTATATCAAAGGTGTAAGGTTTGTCAGAAATCTATCCCGAGCCAACAATACAATACAATACAATCAATAGTGGCATTAGCAACCCAATATCCAATAGTAGCCATTGTATTCGGAGGGGTGACCTCGGAATACCAAACCAATAGGAGGGGAGACCTCAAGTAGCCAGTGGAGTGACCAGCTCCCAATATGTGAGGGGGTGTATTGCACACACGCACCACATCACCAATACAATATCAATATCAATCCAATACAATACAAATCTAGGATGCATCCATACGCCCCTGCAGAAATATTAGTGGCCATAACAATAACAGTGAAGCGCGCATAATCAATACAATATAGGGACGGTGTGGAACATCACTCAACCACACTAGAGCCATGCCATTGGTGCATCAATGACACGGACATGGAACCCCATGCCTAGTTAATGGCTCGGGTATCAAACTGACAGGTCAGACAAAAGTTCAAAGTGTAGCAATGTATATGTTCATAAGCAAAGGTGCAATATCAATAGTTCACAATTCAGAGTTTCATAACAATAGTTTAATATCAAGGTCCAATATCAATATTTCAATACCAAAGGTTCAATAGGACAAATTCAATAGCACAGGTCAATAGAAACAGGTCAGTAGCAAAGGTTCAATAACGGAAGTTCAGTAACAGTGGTTCAATAATAGAGGGGTCAGTGGCAAAGCAAAGATTCAATAGCAATGGTCAAATAGCAAAGGGATCGATATCAAAGGTTCAATATCAGAGGGTCAATGCAATGAAATATCATAAGCGAACAAATTCAAAGGAATCAGAAAGTCATGGAAACCCCCTACTGAAAAAGGATAGAATATTTGTACCTCAATCGAAGCAAGCAAAATAGGAAAGTAAGGTCTCACGATAAATCAATCCTGCAGTCCAGAACCTATGATTTAGATAACGCTTATTAAGATTGGATTACTCATTTTAGACGGCTTTCTATTTTTAGCAGGTTTCCACTTTTAGCAACTTTCCATTTTAGGTAGGTTTCCATAATTAGCAGGTTTCATAAATTAGGGTTACTATTGATAATTAAGTAAAGTTAATAGGCTAGTAATGACAATTTCATAATTTAGGGTTTAAAATGTAAATAATCCAAAATTAGTGTTTAAAGTGAAATTTTTCAAAGATTAGGGTTAAATGTGTAAATGACCAAAGTTTAAGGTTTATTTACGCCAAATGTGTAAGCTTAGGTTTCATATTGTAAATTTATTTCATAACGAACAATTTAGGACTTAGCCGATTTATTTACTTACTTTAGATATGATCCGACTCGTTAAGTTGAAACAATCACACTCATTTACGTTTTCACACATTCGAACATACACATACTCATGTCGACACACTCACTTTTTTATACCTGGACCAACAAAGCCCGACGATCCAACTAAATCTCCAGCCCAAAACATGACTCTCGACCCCTTCAAAATAGTTATAACTATGTTTAATGACTGTTTTGACTCGCTACAATTCACATGCAAACACACGCTTTACACTACCATAAACGCAAATTCACAATACACATGCACACAGATTCAATTCTTATAACCATTACCCCAACGCAACACATGAGACACAAGAAATCACTACCCTTATTGTGAATATAAAATACTACAATTCATGCATATTTATAACCATTCTTTTTATTTATTTGATTTAGTATATTGTACATATGACATTTTATATAATTATTATTAAGTCAAATGTAAGTTTTATCCTTCCATGAAATTTGATTATCCTAAGTACTTAACGTCATTATCGAGCTGACTTTATTTTACGAAATTTTACTCGAGGGGTATAATAGTCTTTTAACGCGTTAACGATTTTAGGGTTTTACAAGAAGTGTGAATAGACTACATTTGGATGATATTCACTTGTTTAATCAAGAATGGCATCTCCGTATGCAATTCTTGAGAGGGAGAAGAAGTGTGATAATTCCGCATGTTGTTTAATATCTGAGAATAAATGGTCAAACGGCTCCAAACTCATGTAAGAACCGAGCTTCTTCTTATCGGGTCATCTTCACATGGAGTTTTCTTCTAAGAGCCGTTGGTTGACATCTTCACAAGCTGATATGTTTAATGACAAAGTGCTTCCAGTTGCGGGGCTGATTTCCTTGATGAACATCTTTCTGTTCTTGTTTGATTGGGAGGGATTTGAGTTAAAGGGATTTGCTATATGTAAGTTAACGGGAATGCATTTGGTGAGTTGAAGATGTTAACTTTCTGATCCCCAAACGGACAATCTAGAAGAAGGCGAGTCTACAGTCGGTTCTACATTTTCTGCTGTATGTTAGAAGACTAAAGACAAGTTGCATTTGATTATCTAAATATTTCTTCTTAATCTGGGCATTTATCAAACAAATTGTCGGTTTAGGGGAGAGCACTAATTGGGGGAAAGTGAAAAGTCATATTTAATCCCCAATTAGACTTGCTCATATTCTGCCGCAGCAAGTTGATTCTCACAAAGACTAAAAGTGTTCTTCTCAAAAGATGTCATGTATCTGGGCTTACAATGAGTTGCTGATTCTGAAGTATCAAAACCAGCAAGGGGAAAGGAGACACGCATCTAAACGCGAGTAAACTTGATGAGCTTAATACTTCTAAGTGATTAAAGATATCCTGGGAAGACAAATGTCATTACCGCAGAGAAACTCAAGGTTTGACTCATGGAGTTTAATGTTCTTATTCCAACTATGTGGGGGAAGAGATGGAAGAGTTACTTTCTGAAGATAAAAGAGGTATACAAGTGTGTGATGATTTCGATTTTATCGCAATCATCAGGGGAGAGAGATTGTGTACATTGAGGATGCTCAGCTGTTTCACTTGAGAGCTTAATCAGTGATTCAGAGATATAATCACTTATTCCGAAGTTGACATCCGCATAGATAATCAGTGATTCGGCCTGCTACTTCAATGTTATCGATTATTCTCTCTTTGGGCATTCGGGTACTTCGGTTCTTGAGCTTCATACACTTTCCTCAGGGGGAGAGAAAAGTATACATCGTGGTTATTCTTTGGCTATTGGACTTAATCTGCTACTTCGATGGTATAAGTTTCACTGTCTTCGGGTATATGTGTAATCGGGTTCGTGAGCTCTAGTCTAAGAGACTGACTGCATCAATTCATCTACTTGGGGGAGTGGTCTCTTGACAACTTTTTGGTATGGATCGCTTCAGACGTCGGTAGAAAAGAAATATGAGAAGATTGTTTTATGTGTGGGATGATACGTTGCTGTTCTATTGGATGATATAACCCCGAACGAAGAATCACAAAGATCATTCTTAAAAGGAGCAGAAAGATCGATGATAATGGTGTGCTTCTTTGTGCATCTGGCTAAGGCAAGCTTGAAAGAAAGCTTAGAATCTCCTCAATAAGAAGATTTACGGTTTGGGGGGAAGCTACCAAAGACTCACTTTCAAATGGCTCAATTTCTCTCTTCGATTCAAGAGCCTTGGAAGCTTTGGTGGTGAATGTTTAAGAGATGATGACTTCTATCTTCTACAACGAGGCTGCTCGATATCCTTATCTCGGTACTCGTATCATCATCGTCTTAAACTATATCATCTACTCTATCTTCGTAAATATTTATCTAAAACCAAATACAAAAATATAAAACCAAAAAAAAAATGTTTTTCTCAAGACATGTCTTCTGGTATCAATAACATCTACGGTCTTAGAAATGTCATTCAACAATGGCACGGGACCATAGATGAAGTTCGAGCAGAAGGTGTAAATATTCTTTTCTAAACATGTCTCAAAATATGGCTTGCAGTTACTTCTGACTGTAACCCGTGCTTTAACCATGGTTTGCTATTATTTCAGATAGCAACCCGTTCTTCAAGAAAGGAAAGTGCTACGCTAAACTAATTTTAAAATATTTCGTGCACTTATCCTAAAAGAAAATGAGGAAAGTATGTCGAAGGACTGCTGTTCCTATTCAAATATTTTTCGTTTTAAAATTATTCAGAAAAATATTTGTTTTAACAAAATGGTGGTAAATGAGTTGCTTGAAAATCAATCAGAATCAAGTTTTCATTAAAGTGCAAAACCTCAATCAATGACTTCAGCACTTTTAAAACTTTTCAAGAGAAATAGTCATTGATTGAGGGGAAGAATGTTTTTCAAATTTATATCATCTATCGGGCTTATCTAATTATCCTATATGCTTAACTGAAAATGATGTTAACCTATGTTGAAGGACTAGGTGCCTAGGATATGACTGTTAGGATTAGATGATTTGAGTTTGATAAACACATATTAGATGATTTGAGTTTGATAAACACATAATTCCCATGCCGTTATATGATGTGATTGATATGTTGGATTGACTTTTATTAGTCGATTGTTGTTTGGATGATGTCGACCACCATATATCTGCTTGTGTCCACTAACGTATGCAGATATCATGTTTTATAAGAATGTTCCCGATCCGAATCCCACATAAGAAGATGATTGGATGCCGAAAGGAAAGGGTAACTATTTCTTGGGTCGACAAAAGAAAAAACGGAGGTTAATTGGATCTCCATGGAGAGTTGGCACGATAGATGCAACTTAAGAGGTCTCACTGCATCAGCAGATGGTTTTCTTCCAACTTCCAGCAACAACAACAAAAGCAGCTTAACCACCTAACGTATCTTTGTGCATGATAAATAGTGATGATACCATTTTTTTTAAACAATTTAAAATATTGTTTTGAAAATGGAAAAAATATTGTTTTGAAAATAAATCGGACTTAATTTTTGAAAATCAACCGGACTTCATTTTGTTAAAATATAAGTTACTCAATCAACGACTACGGTCATCGATTGAGGGGGAGAGTGATTTCAATCTTAAATAATTTCAAACAATATTTCATCAATAAGTCCGTTTGTACGTTATAAAGTGGTGTGCTAAAGATTTAATGTTATGTCATGTTATGATTTTCTTTAAGACTCAAAGATCTTTCAAAATGAAAATTTTCTGTTCTTGTTTGATTGTGAAATTGTTTTATTTTACTTAAAGATCTCTTAAAAACTATCATACCTGACACTAACAATCTTTAATGTCTATAATTGGTCCTCATCAGTGAATTTCAAAATTTAAATCTTGCCACGTCTTTCCCCAAAATTTTCTAAATGATTTAAATCAATTGGGATCACAAATCTCAAATGGTTTGATATTTTTGATCGGGGGAGAGATCGTGATTTAAATCTCCATTCTGTTTTAGTCCTTTAAAGGCACTCCTGCCTCCATGTGCCAAACGATTTCATATACATGATGCACATGATTGAGGAGGAGCATTTATCAAAAACAAGATGAGTATTTAAACCAGGCCACATATTCTCCCATGTGTTCTAAACCTAATTAAATCACTTGGGATTCAAAATCTCAAAGGGTTTGATATTTTTGATCAGGGGAGAATTTGTGATTTAATTATGAAATCTGATTAATGATGATCGATTTGATTCAAAAGTGCAGGCTGCTGTCCCATATGTGCTAAACGCTTTCGAATCTCGAAGCACATATTGAGGGGGAGCATTTCAAAAAAAAAAAACTATCAAGGCACAAAGATTTCTATGTTTCAACATAATGTACCTTGATTGATTTTCTTATGGTTTTCTGTATGGCAATATGATCGTGAAAGTACTTCTAAGAACTCTTTCCTCTATGTGATAAAATGATTTCAAATATCCTACGCACATATTGAGGGGGAGAATTTACGAAAGAAATTCAAATGGCTTTTTCTATGGAAATTGTGACCATGAATACATTTCAAAGAACTCTTGCCTCCATGTGCTAAACAATTTCAAGATAATATGCACATGTTGAGGGGGAACATTTCTAAATAATCAAAACAATTAAGGTACAAAATGCTTTGATATTATATCACAAGTACCTTGATTGATTTTCCAAATGATTTTTCAATTGGTTTCATGGAAGAATGAACAATACCAAAAGACCAACCAATTTACTTTATGCATGGTGTTATAAGGATGGTTAGGTTAGGTATTCGTTCCCACGATCTCGCCAGAGCCGTAGGGATCTACCCAGGGATAATTCACTAGATAGTGTAGAAGTCCTTAGGTATGATTAAAAAAAGGAGAAAAGTGAGATATGGGAAGAGTGCGGACAGAGATAGAGCTAGAACTGGAATAAACCCAACAAGGTTCAAGTAATGAAGTCTCAGTAAGCACTGAAGGGGTTGAAGAATGAAAAAGAATTGAATGTGAAAAAGGGTGAAAAGAAATAACCCTCCATTAATTCAACCTTAGGGCAGAAACCGGGTTCAATACATATGCTACTGGTGGTTACTAAGGTAACATTGGTATTGAAGACAAGACATCATGGACCCAGTGACGCACTGCACTAAACTTCCCAAGCTACCCAAGTTCCTCTTAAAAGGGCTTGTTTCATTCTCACGGGGAACCTATATAATTTATCGACTTTCTCTTAGAGATTGTTCATATTGAAGAAGGAGACCCTCTCCCTAGTCTCCGGCATAGGAAACCAAATGTGCACTATTGAGTCTAGAGCCAAGAGATCATCCACAAAATCTCATCAGGACACAAAATTAATGAAGACTTAGACTTACTGTTTCACACAATGTGGAAAGTAAGTATATATTTAGAGTTCTACGCATTATCCTTGTGATATTGCGAGAACATTCGAGTGCACGATGAAGATGGAAATCCTTCTAGAGCCAACGTCAAACAAGCTCTTGGTGGGTGACATGTGAGATCTTTCCAAAAGATCAAGCTTGTGACAACTGGATAGAAACGATGGAGCGATTCATTCTTGAATCAACCTTGGTCCAGGAAATGAATTGACGAATACTTTTTGAAAAATTGTTCGATGTGCAAATCTTCTTTACTCTAGCACATCGAATGTGTATTCAGGTTTTCAAACATAAAAGTATCTCTGATTGAAAAAAATACTTTTGGAAAAACCATTCGATGTGCAAATCTCTTCTTTTCTCTAGCACATCGAATGTGTATTCTTTTTCAAATACAAAAGTATTTTTGATTGAAAATTGATCTTTCTCATAAAACCTTCGTCGTATTGCAAAACTCTTTCTTCAAGCAATACGCGATTGTTTTTCGAATCAATTTTTCATCAATCAATGAATCTTAATTCGCTGGTTCACTCACTCCGTGTTGTCTTCTTTGAGACGTTCCGGTTTGAGAACAACTAGAAACATTGCGAAACCCCATCAAGGAGATTCTTGAGTTATACCTAATCACATGCAAGACATGTCTTGATCAACGGGTACCATGGGCGTGTACCTCAATTCAACGAAGTGATCAAAGACACTTTCGTGTGTTTTATTGCTAACTGTTGTTTGCGGTACATTTCGACGGTTCTGACATCCACACTTAATTAAAGAAATCATGACAAGTGCTAATCTACATAACACGGCTTTGATAGTCGCAAATATCATGAACCGATGTGCTTCCGCTACTCTGATGAAAAGATTTCATGATCCAGAAAGTGTGAGCATGTCGGTCCGAAAGTCACAACTTCACATGATGGCAACACAATAAAGGGTGATCCAGAGATTTGATGTGACTGATGACCTCAACGAAAGCTCAAAGATCATCAAGATGTGGACCAGTTTAAAGGCCTCCACTGAAAGTACAAATTAATCTGACTATGAAGAGTCACTACTCAAGCACAAAGATTGCGGATTTGAAGAATTGAAGTCTACAAGCTCAAGACTGAAGATAAAATAGAATTCTAGGATTCGAAATGTAAATCATGGGGTGACCTCCCTTAGGGGGAGATTGTTAGGAATTATAAATTCCATGTGAAGTGTCTGTCACCCCAACTATAGACTAGCACAAGTTAGCTCGTAGACATATCGTTATTTATTGATTATTAGATTAGTTATTAGCTTAGTTTAGCTTAGTGTAACACCGTGGAGGAAGGACGGGTCTTTACCCACTGTATGCCTGATCCACAGCCCGATAGGAGAGAGTGTAGTCTATAAGTATAAATACCCCTTCCATCCTTGGAAGGGGTGGTGCTTCTTTGATAATCTAACCTTTCACATTTTTGTTTATCTCTCTAGAATCACCCTCTCCTCTCTTCATCTCTCTAAACATGGCTCACTTGTTTAATCATAATCCTAGACCACCTGAATCATCTAAACAACATAAATATACGATCCTACAAACTGAAACGTTATCATTCCATGGAATAGACAACGGAAAGACGGTGGCATCAACCCAGAAGAAATACTCCTTCCAGTTCTTAACGAAGTCAAGGTGAGCGGTGTGGCATACAAGGACAACTAAAGACTTAGGGCCCTTCCACTTCTCTAAAGGTAACTACCCGTTATTCATCTCGGAGTAATAAAACTTCCTAAACAACGCTACGGTGGGCACGCCACCATGGACGCGACATAAAATCTCAAAATGGCTAATCCTAGCCGTGGCCAAAACGGACAATTGTGAGAGGTGAATTTGGAAGTATTCTAGGACGCTGCAGAGGAATTTGGAAAGAGGAATCCTAAAGTTGCAGAATTCAAAAAATCTAGTATATACCCCTATTTTACCCTCAGGAGCATCCCTAATAGTATCATTAGGACCAGGAAGAAGGGGGTGTACCCTATCAGGAATATTGTACTTGGAACAAAAAGCATCTAAATCTTGTTGATTTAACTCACACGTGAAATCACTAAGGAGTTTTTTAGCCATGGCAGAAAACAGGGGGAGGAAAACCTAACCTGAACAAAGGATACACATGAAAAAGGACGATAGTAGCTTTTTTCTTTTTTACTTGCGAAGACGAAGAAGCAGCAGTAGCCAAAGAAGTAAAAATGAAGGGTATTTATACCCTCCCAAAGGGAAATTAACCGCCCATCAAATGGTCGAGAAAAGGCCACGTCCCCGATTCATATCCAATGGCTCAGATTCATCTAGATCAACGGACGAGATGGGAGCAGCCAAAACGTCACGTCAGTCAGAGAAAGCGCGATCAGAAATAGTTCGCAATTTCCAAGGGACAACTGTAACGCCTATCCATTCAGCGAGTGGAATGCACAGTCAGCACCAGCAAGGATGACCCGGGGCACACTTTGCCGGGGATGAGAAATATGATTTAGTCTAGAACACTTGTTCCTAGCCAACAAGCATACTAGACTGGGGGGACTTGATCGTGTACGATACCCTCGGACACATATAAGGGTCAGATACGGACCCGGAACGCAATCCACTAGACCAGATCCACTCGAGCACTGTCCATACCCGCAGGGTACTACCCGGACGGGGATGTCAAACCACGGATGGGGGACACTTCCAGAGGATACCCCAACCGCGCCCCAACTAAAGAGTAAGGAATCTCACATGGGATGAAGGTATTGTCACCCATAGTCCCTAAAAAGGGAAAGCGAGATAGATTCCCGCCCAAAACTATCGCTGTCACAGCAACGAGACAAGCTCTAGGTTGACTTACGTCATTCCCCACTCACAAACTGTCGCACTCATGCCCCGTGACCATGAGAACACGACATAAAGGTCAACCATATAAATAGGGGCTCTCGCCAACATTCCAACGGTAAAAAATACACAAGCTCTCTCTCTAGAACTCACTTTATCTCTCTAAACCCATACTCATTCTCACACCTGAGGTAGACCGCGGAAGCCCCCTTCCGCGGTGAGACTAACGGTGTCTTATTTTCTTAGCAGCTTTCAGTCAAGATTCCTACTTAGTACAAGATCTATTCCTTGAGAAGTTAGCCTTCACTAACCTTCGCAGAGGAGCGCCCGGATTTGCATTAACATCTTGCAAACGGTAAATCTTCAAACTACAAAAAATACACCATCGCGACGAGAATTAAATTATCTTTCTATAGATATGCACTTCTCTATATGTTCGACAAACTTTTTTTTTCAAAAATTCCGACCAGAAAAATCACATATAATTTGTAATTTCATATATGATTTTCAAAATCACATGTGATTTGTAAAAATCAAATCATATATGATTTTTTTTCAAATCATATGATTTTTACAAATTACATATGATTTGCAAAAATCATATGTGATTTGTTAAACTTGAATCACATGTGATTTTTACAAATCACATATGATTTTTCTAGGCCAAAATTTTGAAAAAAAAAATCGTTAAAAATATATATAAGTTCATATCTATAGAAAGATAGCTTAATTCTCATCGCGATGATATGATTTTTTTCGCGTAACGATGAATGGTTTTGCGAGATATTTAATTTTAAAAAATATGGTGAAATGTTTATTTTATTTTTATTTTTTTTCTTTTTTTTAATTTAGAAAAATGAATGGCTATAATTGGTTCATTGGATATATGGTAAATTTGAGATGTATATTGAACTTTTGCCATGTAAGTAATTATAATTGCATCTGCGCAGAGTAGCCATAGAACTAAGGGCCCGTTTGGTATAAGGGTACGGGGTTTTTGAATCATAGAATACTTGAATCCTTTGTTTGCTTGTCAAGTTTGAAAAAATTATATGGGAGGAATTTACAAAACTCATTCCTTGTCGTAAAGGCACTTATCAAATGATACTATATGATAATCACTTCTCCACCACATATTTCATTTCCCCCCATTTTATTTGTCTCTTTGTTGAAAATGTTTATAAGTCAACATTTAATATCCTAGTTTACTTATAAAACAAACACATAAATTAAATAATTATTAATTTTCTCTTTCTTACATTTCTTTCAAACCATTCTCAAATCTCAATTCGATTCTAAACCCACTTACAAACCAAACGGGCCCTAATAAAAGACATTTGAGTTTCATAAGTACCGTATAAGTTTTAGGTTGCATGGGAATTGGGAAAGAAACATACAATTAATGTAAAACAGCATATAAGCAATAAATAGGTATTATAAGGAGTGTTTGGGATTATGATTTTTGACTTAAGATGGCTTGAAAGCCTGGAATGGTTTTGTTTGAAGGCACTTAAGAACCTGTTGAAGTTGTTGTTGGAAACATGATCAATGATTCTCCAAAAGCTAGTTAACTTGAACCAAAGTGCATTTATTAAAGGGAGAACTATTCAGGACAACATTCTAATAACAAAGGAGCTTTTAAGAGGCTACAATAGGAAAATGGGCCTAGAAGATGTTGTATGAAGATTGATTTGGCTAAAGCTGATGATACTGTTGATTGGAAGTTCCTTGAGCAAATTCTGGTGAAGTATGGATTTCATGAAAAGATGGTTAGATGGATCATGGTATGTGTTACTACAGCCAAATTCACAATCTACATCAATGGTGAAAGAAGAGGTTATTTTCCTAGTGGGAGGGGTTTAAGGCACGGTGATCCTATTTCACCTTACCTATTTACACTTATCATGGAAGTTTTAACTCTGCTGATGACCAGAAATACCCAAAGGAATATCAATTTCAAGTATCATGCAGGATGTAAGGAGCTAAAACTTACTCATATGTGTTTTGCAGATGATCTGCTAGTGGTATGTAATGGTGATGTGGAATCAGTGAAAGTGGTTAAAGATACACTATTGGAATTCAGTGATATGTCAGGGTTGCTTCCTAATATGTCTAAAAGTACTATCTTTTTTGGTAATATCAAAGATGAGATGGTTAGGGAGATTCTCCAAATTCTTCCCTTCAAAGTAGGTAAGCTCTCTATGAAATACCTTGGTGTTCCTCTAATCACTAAGAAATTGGATGTCATTGATTGTAAGCTTTTAATGGAGAACGAAAAGAATAAAGTTGAGGATTGGAAAAATAAGTACCGTTCTTATGCTGGGAGATTACAGTTGATTGCATTTGTCTTATCTACATTGAGTGTCTATTGGGTAAATGTGTTTTTACAGCCTAAGACCAGCATCAAAGACATTGTGTTAGGATTCAAATATTATGTGTTTGATGATTCGGGTGGTCTTGGGAGATCAAAATACATGTTTTCCATTTTAGAGAGAGAAAGTAGAGAGAGAGAGGGTGTTCTTGCTAGAGGTTTACACAAATTGTAGAGTATTAGATTATGAAGCACCACCCCTTCCATGGATGGAAGGGGTATTTATAGTTACAAAGCTAACGTCCTCCTATCGGACTGTGGATCAGGGATACAGTGGGTAAAGACCCGTCCTTCCTCCACGGTGTTGCACTAAACTATTTTACGCTACTGACTAACTAATAAAACAATAAATAACGTGACTAACGACAAATCTACGAGCTAACTTATGCTAGATAACATTTGGGGTGACCGACTCTTCACTAAGAAATTTTCCAATTCCTAACAATCTCCCCTAAGGAGGTCACCCCATGTTTTACATTTCAATCCTAGCATTCTATTCTTGACATTGTTCTTGAGCTCGAGACTTGAATTCTTCATTTTCGCAATCTTTGTGCTTTTGTAGTTCAACTTCAAAGTCCGCATTGATCCGTACTTTCAAGTGGAGGTCTTTGAACCGATCCACATCTTGATGATCTTCGAGCTTTTTTGAGATCATCACCACAAGAAATCTCTGGATCACCCTTTATTGTGTTGCCATCATGTGAAGTTGTGACTTTCGGACCGACATGCTCACACTTTTGAATCATGACATCTTTCCATCGTAGTAGCGAAGCCTTACTAGTTCATGATATTTGCGCAGCAGAAGCGCACGCATAGTATAAAAATATCGTAACCGTGTTATGTAGATATGCACCACCATGATTTCTTCAATTAAGTGTGGTTGTGAACATGCGGCTTTGATTGACTCCTCAATTCGATCACCGCAATCGCTCGGGTGTACCGCATCGACGCTTAGCAATAAAGCGCACAAAAGTGTCTTTGATCACTTTCGTTGAATTGAGGTACACGCCCACGGTTCCCGCTGATCAAGACAAGTACCGCCGTGATCGTAGGATTCCTAAGAATCTCCTCGACAGGTTTCGCACTGTTCTAGTGTTCTCAAACCGAACGCCTCAAAGAAGACAACACGGAGTGAGTGAACCAATAATTGAGATTCACCGATTGATGAAAATGATTTGAAAACAATTGCGTATTACTTAGACGAAAGAGTTTTGCAATACGACAAAGGTTTTATGAGAAAGATCAATTTTCAATCAAAATACTTTTATATAAGAGAATGAGTACACATTCGACGTGCTAGCTTAAAAGAAGAGATTCGCACATCGAACGGTTTTTCTAAAAGTATTTTTCAATCGAGATACTTTTGAATTTTGAAAACATAAGTACACATTCGACGTGCTAGAGAAAAGAAGATTTGCACATCGAACGGTTTTTCCAAAAGTATTCGCCAATTCATTTCTCGGACCAAGGTTGATTCAAGATTGAATCTCCCCATCGTTTCTATCCGCTTGTCACAAGTTTGATCTTACGAGAAGATCTCACATGTCACCCACCAAGAGCTTGTTTGATGTTGGCTCTAGAAGGATTTCCATCTTCATCGTGAATATTTTCATATCACTCGGATGTTCGGCAATACCACAAGGATAATGCGTGGACTCTTAATATGTACTTACTTTCCACATTGTGTGAAACAAAGAAGTCTTCAAGAATTTAGTGTCCTAAAGAGATATTGTGGATGATCTCTTGGCTCTAGACTCAATCGTGAATTTTTGGTTCCTTTGCCGGAGACTAGGAGAGGGTCTCCTTCTTCAATATCAACAATCTCTAAGAGAAAGTCGATAGATTATGTAGGTTCCCGTGAGAATGAAACAAGCCCTTTAAGAGGAACTTGAGTGGTTTGGGAAGTTTTAGTGCGGCATCACCGGGTCCATGATGTCTTGTCTTCAATACCAAGTGTTACCTTAGTAACCACCAAGAGCATATGAATTGAACCCGGTTTCGCCTAAGGTTGAATTGATGGAGGGCTATTTCTTTTCACCCTTTTCACATTCATTTCTTTTCATTCTTCAACCCCTTCAAGCTTACCGAGACTTCATAACTAGAACCTTGTTGGGTTTATTCCAAGACTAGCTCTGCCTCATCCGCACTCTTCCCATTCCTCATTTTTCTCCTTTTTCATTATTCCTAAGGACTCTACACTATCTAGTGGATTGTCCTCGAAGATCCCTCCGTTTTGGCGGATCGTGGAACGAATACCTAACCTAACCATCCTTATAACTCCATGCATAAAGTAAATTGGTCGGTCTTTTGGTATTGTTCTTTCCTTCATGGAACCAATTGAAAATCATTTGGAAAAACAATCAAGGTACTTGTGATACGAGATCAAAGCATTTTGTACCTTAATAGTTTTGATCATTTAGAAAACCTCCCTCAACATGTGCGTGTGATTTAGAAATTGTTTGGCACATGGAGGCAAGAGGACTTTGAAATATTTTCTTTGATCACAATTTTCATACGAAAATCCATTTGATTTTCTTGGTAAAATTCTCCCCTCAATATGTGCATAGGATTTTTGAAATCATTTTTATCACATAGAGGCAAGAGTTCTTTGAAGCACATCCACAATCACAAAATCCATTAAGAAACCATTTGAAAACACAATCAAGGTACTTTATAATCTCTTTTAAAAACTTTTGTACTCGATGGTTTTGCTCCCTCAATATGTGCTTCGAGATTCGAAAGCGCTTAGCACATATGAGAGAGCAACTGCACAACCGAATCAAAACGATCAACTTTATCAAATTTCATTATTAAATCACAAATTCTCCCCGATCAAAATATCAAATCCTTTGAGATTTTGGATCCCAAGTGATTTAATTAGGTTTAGAAAACATGGGAGAAAATGTAGCCTTGTTTAAATACTCATATGGTTTTGGATAAATCCTCCTCCTCAACATGTGCATTATGTATTTTGAAATCGTTTGGCACATGGAGGCGGGAGTGCCTTGAAAGGACTAAAACCAATTCCATTTAAAACAGATTTGAGATTTAAAACACGATCTCTACCCCGATCGAAATATCAAACCATTTGAGATTTGTGATCCCAACCGATTTAAGTCATTTAGAAAATTTGGGGAAAGACGTGGCAAGATTTAATTTTGAAAGATGATGATATAGACCATTTTAAGACATTAAAGATTGTTAGTGTCGTATGATAGTTTTAAGAGATCTTTTAAGTAAAACAAAACAATTTCACAATCAAACAAGAATGTAAAAGATTTCATTTTGAAAGACCTTGATTCTAAAGAAAAATCATACCATGACATAACATTAAATCTTTAGATCACCACTTTTGTTGTACAAAACGGACTTTTGAAGATATATTGTATGAAAATATTTTATTTTAAATCACTCTCCCTCAATCCATGACAAGTCAATAATTGAGTGACTTAGATTTTGATAACATGAAGTCCGGTGATTTTCAAAATTTAGTCCAATATATTTTCAAAACAACATTTTTCCATTTTCAAAACAATTTAATTCAATTTACTCAAAATTGTTTAAAATGGTATCCTCGCACAAAGATTCGTTAGTGGTTCGAGAAGCTTTGTTGTTGTTGCCGAGGGTTGAAGAAAACCGTCTGTCAAGCAATGAGACTTCTTCTTACGTTGCATTTAGAATGCCAACCGAGGTCCAATTAAGCTCCGCTTCTTCAATCACATGAAGAAAACCATCTCGCGATGCAAGGAGACCTCTTACGTTGCATATATGCCAACTCTCCATAGAAGTCCGCTTAAGCTCGCTTCTTCATATGTCAACCCAAGATATAGTTACCCTTTCCTTTCGCATCCAATCATCATCAATAGTGGGATCCGGATCGGGAACATTCTTATACCAATATACCTGCATACGTTAGTGAACATACATACAAATATATAGTGGTCGACATCACCCAAACAACAATCGACTAATAAAAGTCAATTCAACATGTCAATCAGATCATATAAGGCATGGGGTTTATGTGTTAATCAAACTCTAATCATCTAATCCTAGCAATCATATCCTAGGCACCTAGTCCTTCAACATAGGTTAACATCATTTTTAATTAAGCATATTAGGATAATTAAGAAAGCCCGTTAGATGATGTAGATTTGAAAACATTATCCCCTCAATCCATGACTCATTTTATGAAAAGTTTAAAAGCGTCAAGTCATTGATTGAGATTTCAATTTTACAAAAACTCGAACTGATTGTTTTAAAGCAACTCATTAACCACAATTTTTTGAAAACACAACAAATATTTTTCTCAAGAATTTTAGACGGAAAAACATTTGTGTAGGAACAGCAGTCCTTCGACATACTTTCCTCAAATTTGTTTTTAGGATAAGTGCACGAAATATTTGAAAATTAGTTTAGCGTAGCACTTTCCTTTCTTTAAAAGAGCGGGTTGCTATCTGAAATAATAGAAAACCATGGTTTAAGCACGGGTCACAGTCTGAAGTAACTGCAAGCCATTATTTGAAGCCCGGGTTACAGTCTGAAATAACTGTAAGCCATAGTTAGAGACATGTATAGAAAAGAATATTTACACCTCCTGCTCGAACTTCATCTATGGTCCCGTGCCATTATTGAATGACATTTCTAAGACCGTAGATGTTATCGATACCAGAAGACATGTCATGGAAAACATATTTTGGAATTTTTGAATTTTTCTCGATTTTTATGGGATTTTTGAAGGTTTTATATTTTTTTATTTTCTTTTGATGGTTTTATATTTTTGTATTTTGTTTTTCGAATAAATATTTACAAGGATAGAGAAGATGATATAGTAAAAGAAGATGATGATACGAGTACCGAGATAAGGATATCAAGCAGCCCCGTTGTTGAAGAAGAAATCGTCATCTCTTAAACATTCACCACCAAAGCTTCCAAGGCTCCAGAATAGAAGATAGAACATGAGCCTTCGAGAAAAGGAGACTTTGGCGCTTCCCCCAAACCAAGATCCATTAGATGAGCGATTCAAGCTCTATTTCAAGCTTTCCTTAGCTGGTGCACAAAGAAGCACACCATTATGATAAATCCACCGCTCCATTTAAGAACGATAATCGAGGATCTCCATTCGGGTTATATCATCAAGAAGAATAGCAACGATCATCCCACTCATAAATAATCTTCTCAAATTTCATAACCATCAAGTCTCAAGCAATCCATTCCAAAAGGTGTCAAGAGACCACTTCCCCACGTAGTTGAATTGATGCGCTCGGCCTCTTAGACTAGAGCTCACGAACCCGAACACACAAACCCAAGACAAAGAAACTTATACCATCAAGTAGCGATTAAGTCCAATAGCTAAAGAGTAACCCCGATGTATACTTTTCTCTCTCCTCAAGAAAGTGCATGAAGCTCAAGAACCCGGCACCAATGCCCAAAGAGAGAACAACCGATAACATTGAAGAAGCAGTCGAATCATCGATTATCTCTCGGGTGACAATCTGGATGTCAACACCGAATAAGTGATTATATCTCTCGAATCACAGATTAAGCCCTCAAGTGAGACAAATGAGCATCCCCAATGTACACAATCTCTATCATCACACACTTTTGTACCTCTTTATCTTCGTAAACTTTCTATTACATCACTTCCTCACGTAGTTGGAATAATAACACCAAAAGCCTTGATGAGTAAAACCTTGAGATTCTCTCGCGGTCATGACAAATGTCTTCCGGGATATCTTCAATCACTTAGAAGAGTTAAGTTCATCAAGTTTACTCGCCATGAGTCAAACCTTGAGTTTCTCTCATGTAATAACATTTGTCTTCCCGGATATCTTCAATCACTTAGAAGAATTAAGTTCATCAAGTTTACTCGCTTTGTGTTTAGATGTGAGTCTCCTTCCCGCTTTCGGTTTTGATGATTCGTAATCAAGAACTCTTTGAATGCCCAAATACTTGAAATTTGTTGAGAAGATCGCTTGAAGTCTTTGTGAGAATCAACTTGTCAAGACTCTCTCGACTATTTTTATCAACCCTTATGTGGACAATTTGAAATGACCATCAAGAAGAAAACCCGCTATACCATACTTGAAATCAAGTCAACTTCCCACAATTGTATCTTAAGCTTGCACCTAATGATGGAAGAACGGTGTAGAGAATTTATGCTTCAAGCAAATCTCTAAGTACTCACTACCCAAACGAAGTATGAGACATTAACACCTCTTGCGTTTATCCACACCGTCATATGCGTGTGACACCGAGTAAAACAAAGTAACTCCTAATAGTGATAGTTAACCGTGTCTTCAACCATCCACCTCGATCCGGTAACTAGATAAGCCAAGTCTTCAACTCAAATTCTTAAGCCCGAGCAAGTTATCAAATAAGAACACGCCTTTGTGAAAGTCAACTTCAATCTCAAATAAGTGATAAATGATTAACTCAAGTAATCACCTTGTGTCAAATGTCCAACAATAGTCAATATCAACGCCTCGAGTAGTCGCCGCTAAAGTATATGAGCAAGTCTAATTGGGAATTGAATCGACTTATAACTTTCTCCCAATTAGTGCTCCCCTAAACCGACAATTTGTTTGATAAATGCCCGATTAAGAAGAAGTCTTTAGATCGTTAAATGCAACTCGCCTTTTAGTCTTCTAACATGTAGCGTAAAATGTAGAATAGATCGTAGACTCGACCTTCTTCTAGATTGTCCAGTTGGGAATAGATAGTTAACATCTTCAACTCACCAAAACAAGAACATCACCAAAAGCATCCCAATCAACTTACATCTTGCAAATCCCTTAACTAAAATCCTCCCAATCAAACAAGAACGAAAGATGTTCATCAAGGAAATCAAGAATCGTGCCGCAACGAACACACGAAATGGTAACACCAAGCAAACAATCACATCAAACAAGAACAGAAGGTTGTTCGAATCATCATGTTGATGTGCACGTGAAGCATTAACCGGAAGCACTTTGTCGATAAACTCATCAATCCGAGTGAAGATGTCAACCAACGGCTCTTCAAGAAACACCATGTAAAGATGATCCGATCGGTAAGAAGCTCGGTTCTTACATGAGTTTGGAGCCGTTGACCATTTATTCTCATATATCAATCAACCATGCAAAATTATCACACTTCTTCTCCCCTCAAGAATTGCATACGGAGATGACATTCTTGATTAAACAAGTGAAAATCATCCAAATGTTCAATTCACACTTCTCCCGCAAAATCAAGACATGATGTCGCCATCTTCATTATAATCGAGCAAGTGGAATGAGAAAACAATCGCTGGAAGCCCGGTTCACTTTATGACCAAGCGCATGGAAAAGTATGTAGCATGGTGATGAGAATGGTCATTAATGAGAAGATTTCTCTTCTTCAAGATAAAGCGCATCGACACGCACACTTTTCTTTTCTTTGAGGAACGAGGCATGAACCGCTGTGTTCATACGTCATAATCTCTCTTTTCAACTCTCTTAGCAAAACATGTAATCATCACCATTATCATTCAAGAGGCTTTTTGTCGTGACAAATGATGGAGAAAACCCAATATGATGAATTTGACCTCAAGTAAACTACCCCGAACTCGTGACTTAAACTTGCACATATGTAACAAAGAGCGGTGCCGAGACTTCATGCCCATTTGAATCTCTAAGTACTCTATACTCTTCAACCAACCAACCATCGAGTATAAGACGATATCACCTCTTGAAAATCCACAATTGAATGTGACATCGAGCACTACAACGTAACTCCTTTAAGTGATAGTTATTTTGAGGTGATAAGAGCCCAATTCCCCAAGTGGTAAAAGAAAAGGTAAAAGTCACCCAACAATAACTAGATTTCCAAGTCTTCATTTTGATAATAAGCTTGAACAAGGATCTCAAGTATCTTCATCCAACCATCCCCGATACCTTCGGATACTAAGTGCACTCGCCGTGATATTTCACTTCAACCTCAAATAAATAATCTTCAATTAACGCCGTTGTCACATCTTCCGAATCGCTCAAATCTAGCCTTCTTTGACATTTAAATGAACTTTGATAATGGTATCATCCCGACCATGGTCAAAAAGCACATAACCCCGTAAAACCATGTAATAACCAAACCGCCATGACGAATATCCAAACACACATCCAATTTATGAAGTACACCTTTTATCCTTTCTTCAAACAAACCCGTAACACCAAAGATCGAAGACCCCGAGATACGCTTTCTTTTCTCCAAGATGGTTCCATCATCACGGATTTTACAATATTATAGTTTAAACCGAGAAATAGTTTCTTTCATGGATTTTACAAAACCAAGAATAAACCGTAAGATAGATCCGAAATGCACCTTATTATTACTAGGATGTTTCCATTGTCACGGATTTTACAAGTCTATGATTTAAACCGAGAAATAGGTTCTTCGCTGGATTTTACAAAATCAAGACAAAACCGTAAACAATGTCGCCTTGAATGTGTTATGACAATTTGGGTTTCGGTGAATATCTGTTTTAGGGGAACATGCAGTGGTTCATCAACAAATCCTTATCCAACATCATCAACCATCCTATTAACACTTTGGTAAACACATCATTCACGCAATCAGTCGGCTATTGTAGTGACCACATGGAGAATTAAACCCGATATACCAAACTTGATCATGAAGTAGAAATCCCCAGATTTGTTACTTAAACTTGTACTAATTCCTCGTGAAAAAGAAACGGTGTACCCAATGTACAAAACCTCTTGACATTCTCAACTAAGTGAGACACCGAAGTGTTAGTTACGTTGTGGGTTAAGCGAGAAAGAATCACAACCGTAATTAAATAGCCAAGTCTTTATCACCCTCAATAAACGCCCAAACAAGTCATCTTCGCGGAATGGTAGAAAGAAAGAAGATAAAAATAAGTAAACGCTACCGAAAACTTCACTTCAAATCCAAATAAGATATATCGTACAAAACCCCGTAGTCAACCTTGTACAATAAGCAATTCAAGCCGAGACATAATAAGCCGAGTGAACATGCATAAATCCAAGTAACAATCCCCATAACACAACAAAGATCAACATCTCACCAAAACTCATCATCAAAATTCATAATCAAGTCTCAATATCACGAATAGGCATCCGATCCAATAATCCATAAAGCCTAGTTCAATCCAAATCCTATTTAAATCCGGCTCATCAGTAGAATTACGGATTCTCAATCAAAGTCCAAAAACTGATCGTGATTTCAAGTCCAATTATACCCGTCTGAACCGTCACTTCAATATTAGATTAGTAAAATCAGACATGAACCTCGAGCACATTCAAGAACAACAAATAAATCAAGCCATGAATAAATATCCCCGTGAAGATTCATAAAACCAAAATACTATACTTTGTACCAAATTAATAATTTTTGAGAAAGTTATTTATGAATAACCATTTTAAGAATATATAATTTGGTTCACACAAAGTAATCGTATTTATTGGTCATCCCAGTTTACTCATTAATCTGATCCGATCCATGAGATTAACACGAACTATACCCAGTTATGTCGTTTAGCCCAGCAAGAGAATAGCAAAACGCAGCCCATTAAGAGAAATCATCCGATCCATCATCACTAATCAGTACCAAGTCTACTCAATCAAAACCTAATCCACTTCATACCCTAATAAAACGGGTATATAAGAGACATATCACACGCACTACACATTTTAACAAACCCTAATTCTTCTCACAGCCCCCATCATAACTGCCTTCCCCAAAAGCAAATTACTCATGACCTAATCAAGATTAAGAATCTCAGATACAAAAACACTTCCACCGATTTATCCAACTCGGATTGTGAAACACCTCCATCGTACACCTTTCTTCACATATCAACCTTGCCACAGGGTTGGCAAAAGGTTTGGACATGGCTTCATCTCAGCCACAGAGATGGCAACGAGATGTATGATTAGTTCACCAAGATAGTCATGATTCTCGTTTCACATCACGGGTAGGTTCTTTCATGATTTGAAAACGTTTTATTTTTCTTTTCGGATTTGACAAGCAACGAACAAAAGAAATAAAACTAGCATCCATGCTATGTTTTTATTACTTTGATGATTCGGATATTCAAAAGGATAATATTCCAACAAGATTTATGATGTACAAATGAGTCGGTCTATGATGATGATTGTTTCTTTTCATGTATGAGGTCTTAGAGGCTTTATGATGCTTTGAGAAAAACATGAGAAACAAATCTGAGATCTTTTTATCTTTTTCGTTTCGAGTCTTGATTAGATGAGATAGGAGTGGTGGATGAGTAGGATTGGGATTTGAAGATGGAGTTGGATTTTTTAATTTTGGATCTGATGTTTTTGCCTCGTTGCTACACGTTTACATTAAAATTTTTATTTTTTCATGGACTGTTGATGGTAGCATAACTTGAAGTCTTCATAGAGTAATGGACCAATGATGTATTAAGCCTGAGGTCGAGTTTGTTGGTATTTGGTATAAGTTGAGTTGTGGTCAAGAGTCATGTTGTGGTCTTTTTATAGTTTACTCATAACACTTTCATAATTCTAAAAACCAAGGAATGATGAGATGTTGGTACTGAGGTTGTGACATGGTTTTTGTATATTGTGGTCTTCTGTTTCAGTTTATGCAAAAGTAGTATCACTTCATCTTCAACTCTTTCTGTCATGTCAAAGCAAGTCGCTAGCTAAGTAGCTAAGCCAACTCGCTAGCCAACTCGCTAGCCAAGTTGCTAGCCAACTCGCTAGCCAACTCATTAGCTAAGTTGCTAGCCAACTCGCTAGCCAAGTTACTAGCTGTTGCTAAGCAAACTCGCCACGACTTGTTAAATAACAAGTCGCTAGGTGACCTTTAACCAAGTCGTTACTTTAAGTCGCTATGTAAATACATTGAATCAGGACATCATAAAGGGACAACTCGCTAGCAAGAATATGGTCATTCTTCGAATAGCATCCAACCCAGAAAAAGTAGCATAAAAATGCATCATTATGACCACGCAAGTCCGACCTAATGACCAAAAACTTGACACAAGAACTTATGATATTACTAACGACTGTTTGGACCACAAAACTTGACACAAGACATGTAAAAAGAATGTTTAAAACTGATGATATTAACGTGACACTTTGGACAAAAGCTTGACACATAAAACTGATATAACAAAGATGTTAGCAACCAATAGACCACATGAATATTTTGACCAAAGAGGATACAAAGAAATATGTTAAACTGTTTCCCAAGATGATAAACAGAAAAAATAATTTCCGACCATAAATTTGTACCAAAACAGCTTCAAACATGTATCCAAAAACCCCAACAAATCAACACAACATAAACCAAAAACCACAATAACCATGGTACGAAACCACACAAATCAAAGAAACACAATAACCATGGCTCTTGATACCAATTGTTAGGATTCAAATATTATGTGTTTGATGATTCGGGTGGTCTTGGGAGATCAAAATACATGTTTTCCATTTTAGAGAGAGAAAGTAGAGAGAGAGAGGGTGTTCTTGCTAGAGGTTTACACAAATTGTAGAGTATTAGATTATGAGCACCACCCTTCCATGGATGGAAGGGTATTTATAGTTACAAAGCTAACGTCCTCCTATCGGATCGTGGATCGTGGGATACAGTGGGTAAAGACCCGTTCTTCCTCCACGGTGTTGCACTAAACTATTTTACGCTACTGACTAACTAATAAAACAATAAATAACGTGACTAACGACAAATCTACGAGCTAACTTATGCTAGATAACATTTGGGGTGACCGACTCTTCACTAAGAAATTTTCCAATTCCTAACACATTGACAAAGTTCTAAAAGGTTTTCTATGGTGTAAGGGTGAGTTGAAGAGGGGAAAAGCCAAGATAGCATGAAAAGAAGTTTGTAAAGGTGAGTCAAGGAGGCTTAGGCTTAAGATTGCTTAGTGAATGGAATGAAGCACTGATGATTAAGAATCTATGGAATATAGATGTGATAACATCAAATAGTCCTAAATATTAAGTGTCAATTTCCCCCGATAATGCTTGTAATTTATATCATTTATATGGATTTACGCTTGTTTTCCATTGTTTTCCACTTTCAGGTAAATTACAAGCATTGGAGCTAAAGAGACGCGGAACTGGAGAAATATCTAAAGATTTATCACAATATGCTATTTTGAAGAAGTTACGGCGTAACTCATCTCTCACATTATGCCGTAACTATTGCGTGACTCAGAAAACCAACTTATCATTAGGTTACGGCGTAACTCTTCCCAAAGGTTACGACGTAACTACATTAGGTCAATAGAGGTTCCACGCCGATGATACTTACGCCATAACTACTGCATCTATTACAACGTAACCGAGTTTATTGAAGACTACGGCGTAACCACTCATTAGGTTACGCCGTAACCAGCAGATCTAGTGCATTATTCGAAGAAATAGAGGGTTACGGCCTAACTCCTATATTGGTTACGCCGTAACCCAGACCTGCCCTATAAATACCCCACTAATTCCAGCATTTCTATTCATTCCATTCCACAAACAACACTCGAGAACGTGGGAAAAAGCTCAAGGCAGGTCTAGAGGAGCATACGGAGTCGTCTCCAGGAGAAATCACTCCCCTACGATAAGCATTAGCGTTTATATCTCTTTACTTTCAATTCATGTATTTCGTACCTTTGAATATTGAATTGGTTTGCATGATTAATATGAGCTGCTAAGCACCTTTTGGTGCTGGCCTAGTTATGATTCCTTAATTGTTTTGTTTGCGTTTACTTTACTTCCGTACAATTATTTCTAAGTGTATGCATGCATAGTTTATTGGTAGCCACCCTTGGTTCGGTAGTTTTGAATGGTGATAGAAGCCAATTGCCTAGGAGATATGACCAACTCACCCTAGGTGAGCGGATCGAGACGGAAGGGTAAGATATGACCAACCGACGACCCTTTCTACTTGTGCGATTTGACCAACCGATCACCTATCGCTTGGATGAACTTAAGAATTAGGGGTGCGTGTCTAAGTTCCTAACGGCCGGGCATTCACTATTATAAATCTAGCATGTAGCGGTACTTAATGACTTGGCTTAGGGGACCAGGAACAACATGACTTATGACGGTGCACCTGATTTCTCCTTTGGTGGCATCTTTGCTGATAGGTTAGGGCGAATTAACCAAATGCTGTCCTCTCGAATTTGACCCCACCTGAAGTAATTGGAAGTAAGTAGACGTAGACATAACTAGCTAGGAGGATTAACTAGGTTAGCACCACTTTCCTCTATTGATTTCCCTCTACCATTTATCTGCTTTATTTTATTCTGTTTTAGTAGTTTAATTAATTAAATCCCTATCGAAACAAGTAGTTTAATTAATTAAATCCCTATCGAATTTTTATACAAATGCCCTACTCATGATCTCAACAACCAACAAAAGGTGAACGTCTTCTACACGGGGTCTGAACATCTCCTCAATACAAATGATTGATTCTCAAGGGCCGATTCCTAGTATGACACCCACTCTGGCTTTAGAAACTATTCAAAATGGCGCACCACTCTCACAAATGGCACAATGGAGGAGCAACCAAGTAAGAATGGAGATATGGAAGGCCTTGCAGCAATAAACAACAAATTAGAAAGCCTTGGAAGAGAAATGAAGAAGCTCAAGGAAAATGTGCATTCTATTCAAGTAGAGCGAAACAGGACTCCACCTTCTAAAGAATGTTCCTCCAATGAAGAAGTTAAAAGGATCGAAGAAGTTAAATATGGAAGAGAATCCCCTTTCAACAACTACAATAATAACGGGCCCAGATATCGAGAAAAATCCCCTGGGTTCTACACAAGAATCAACAACAATCCTCCTAAACCTAGCCTTGAGGAAATAATGCACCGGCACATCAAAGAGTCTACGAAAAAGGGAGATAAACTCAAGGAATGGATGGTCAAAGTAAAGGAGGACACCAATATGAACCTACGTAACCAAGATGCTACGATTAAAAACCTCGAAACACAAATTGGGCAATTGGCTAAAAACCTTGAAACAAGTAAAGCTAAAGCCATTGCCTGCAAGGCCTTATTTGCGCAAGATAAAGCAAAAAAAGAGCAGTGCACATCCTCTATCACTAATGATCTTTCCGGGATTAACTACCTAAGAGAGGATGATAAATCAGAAGACGACGAGGTCCTACCAAGCCAACTTCCTAAAAAACAGCAATACCAGGAAAGTTTTCTTCTCCCATGCACTATTGGTAACATTAAGATTCACGCATTAGCTGACTTAGGGGCCGGGTTAAACCTTATCTCTACCACTTTATTTGAAAAAATTAAACTTACCAATTTAAAAGAAACAACTATTATGATTGAAATGGCTGATTCCTCTAAGGCTGTATCGAGGGGAATTGTGAATAATGTGCTTTTAAAAATTGGGAAATTTTTCTTCCCAACCGATTTTGTGGTTATTGACATGGGGAAGCGGGAGGCTTACAACTTAATTGTTGGAAGACCTTTTCTGGCCACTTGTAGGGCTCAGATTTTGGTTTTTGAAAAACAAATTGTTTGGGAACTGAAAAAGAACGAATAACTTTTAGTATGGAAGAGCATTTAAAACCAAAAATTGAAATATCAAATAATGTTGACGTTATTAATGTTCAATCGCTAGATCCCACTCCACACTCTAATCCTATTACTAATGATAATAGAGAGAATATTGATAATTATAAGCATAAACAGGAAGAAATTGTCTAAAGCATTGAGGAAACTCCGGTTCCAAACAATCATTTTAACAACTTGATGTCAACCAAGGATAGCAAATCAGTAACAGCCTGGCCACCGTTTACTCATCCTTAAAAATGTGAAAGAAAGGCAAATGACTGGATATACCCTCATAAGGGAGAGAAACATGATGTTGAGTTAGCATTGGAAGATTGGTACGAAATAAGATTTGGAAACTCAAAATCCATAAGGGGCTAGTTAAGCAGTATAAGTACAATCATCTCACTAACGTAATGAACGATGCAAGATCCAACATCAGTATTACTAGTAGTATTATTACTGAAGATGATGACCGGGGAAAATCATGTGATAAATGGCTTTCACATAAGTTTGGAACAGATGGCATCAGTAATTCTACAAGGAAAAAGAGGTTCGACAAATGGATGAATGAGTGCCTACGAGTGGTGGAAGTGGGCCAAGTCCAAAGGCCCCCATAGAAGCCCCACGGCTCTGAGTCTAACTTAAAGACTCGTAAATAAAGAAAAGTTCTCTTTCGGGAGACAACCCGAATTATCCCTTTCTTTTGTTTTATTTCCATTCATGTAGGGTTTTGTGTTTTCTAACTATTTTTGCAGAAACGAGGAAGTAATTATCACTGCGGTTTGTCGATCCGAACAAAGTTACTACAGAACTCATCTTGGTGATTACGCCGTAACCAAACTTTTAGCGCGTAATTTTAACGGATTACCAATTACGGTGTAATACAATCTCGGTGGTTACGCCAGTAACCACTCGCTTTGTACTTATGTCGTTTTGCTAGTTACGGCGTAACTCCTCAAAAGAGTTACGACGTAAGTTTCCTCTGCTTAATTCTTTCATTTTAAAACATAATAACCTTGTATTAGTTTTAAATGAACTTTGTGGGTGTGTTCCTCAGAAACCCTCACGAGACTTCACTCGTCCACTTGGGACACCAAATGGTTTAAAAGGCTTGTTGCATTCGCTAAATGCAACCGTGATTCCTATGAAAGTGAGTTAGGTTTGTTTTTCTTTTTTCAATTTTCATTTTGTCTTTTTAGAATTATACTTGTTGGTAGTGTGATTTCAGGGATTGAAGTTTGTTCATGATGCTTATACGAAGGCACGTCTCTTTTTCGTGGGCCTTCCTTCTTTATGGAGCAAATTTCAGGGAAGTTCTCACTTTAATTCTACCTTTCTCTTCACCTTTATTTAATGCGTAGTACAAAAGGGACTTTGTATAATTCAAGTGGGGGGACGGGTGTATAATTATCTCTTGAACTTATTTCACCCTCATTTTTCTAGTTTATTTTGAAAAATTATGCCATTTTTAATTTTGACATGTTTTTCTTAACCTAACTAGATTAGACCTTAGCCGAGCACATACAACCCTTGATATTATATGGTGAGATTAGCCTTATCCGTTTCCAATATTTTACCCCAAATCCACCAAATTATGAGTGTGCCGGTAGCTTGTAAACTTTAGAACTTGGCCTTTGCATTATTTTGAGACCATAGACGAGGTATGTTGAGTTAGCTCGATGTATTTGGACTTTTCAGTTTTAGAAGGCAATATTATAGGATTATCACCCAAACAGCATCCCATTGTGTGTCTATCGATTAGTCTCCTCGACTTCTCGACCCCCATGTGAAACCCTTTTTTTGCACTCATCTTTAGTGCAAGATACCCCTAGATACACCCTTCTGAGCCATTCCTTTCATTTTGTTTACCCAATATATTGTTTCGATACACCTATACACCTTAGCCTACCCTGTAGTCTTTATTTGTAATTGGGAAGTCATCATTTGCCTAAGTTCAAGGTTCGAGTGGAAAGGTTCGGAAATCACGCTTTCATCAACAACATTTCTGAAGATCATTGAAGACCCCCCGAATTCCCATTGTTCATCTCAAGTGGGGGGATATTATGTTATGTTATTGTTATGAAAAAAAAATAAAAAAATAGAGTTGTTATGATTATGTCATTGTAAAGTGCGATGTTATAAGCACTGTAGTATGAGCTTTATTGATTTAGTATCGAGGAGGCCACCTCGGTCACATTTGAAGATCCGAGTTGGTAGTTATGCCAACAATTGGAGAAAAGGTAGTGTGCCCATCACGACGTCCTCTAATGACACATCTACCTTGCATTTCATGATCCGGTTTCTTGACTTCAAAGCTTGAACTTTGGGCGGACGGTAAGTGGTGATGACTTGGTTATAGATTTAGACTACCTGCTTGTTTTTTATTTTAGACCAATTATATATCCCATGTCTTATCCTACCCTTTAGTCATCAAGCGTGTCTAGGTGATGCAGCGAGCAATCTTTGGTGTCTTAGCAATGGATTGGTCATGTATCATTGATTTTGTCCACTTCGCCGTGACATGTTAGTAATGACGAGTCACCCCTTAACCTTTGTCGTGTCTACCCATATTGCCTTCGAGAATTGCTTAGCACTTAACTCTAGTGGTGGAGATTTGTGTAACCGCCAAGCTTATGATAGAATACATGCTATGACTGTGCGATTGAGTGATCACCCCAAAATTGACACTTAGAATAGTTGAGAGATTTGAGTGTTTTATTCCCCTTTGGTGAGGTGATCGGCTTTGTTTTATTCTAGCATAAGGGATTTGTAAACTCATATTTTCCAAGTTATGGGAGATATCTTGTTAGGAATCTTTCTAATAAGGTCTACTTGAGGGCAAGTAGAGTTCAAGTGGGGGGATATTTGATAACATCAAATAGTCCTGAATATTAAGTGTCAATTTCCCCCGATAATGCTTGTAATTTATATCATTTATATGGATTTACGCTTGTTTTCCATTATTTTCCACTTTCAGGTAAATTACAAGCATTGGAGCTAAAGAGACGCGTATCTAAAGATTTATCACAGTATGCTATTTTGAAGAAGTTACGGCGTAACTCATCTCTCACATTACGCCGTAACTATTGCGTGACTCAGAAAACCAACTTATCATTAGGTTACGGCGTAACTCTTCCCAAAGGTTACGACGTAACTACATTAGGTCAAAAGAGGTTCCACGCCATTGATACTTACGCCGTAACTACTGCATCTATTACGACGTAACCGAGTTTATTGAAGAATACGGCGTAACCACTCATTAGGTTACGCCGTAACCAGCTGATCTAGTGCATTATTAAAAGAAATAGAGGGTTACGGCGTAACTCCTATATTGGTTACGCCGTAATCCAGACCTGGCCTATAAATACCCCACAAATTCCATCATTTCTATTCATTCCATTCCACACACAACACTCAGAGAACGTGGGAAAAAGCTCAAGGCAGGTCTAGAGGAGCACACGGAGCTGTCTCGAAGGGAGAAATTACTCCCCTACGATAAGCATTAGCGTTTTATATCTCTTTACTTTCAATTCATGTATTTCGTACCTTTGAATATTGAATTGGTTTGCATGATTAATATGAGCTGCTAAGCACCTTTGGTACCGCCTAGTTATGATTCCTTAATTGTTTTGTTTGCCTTTACTTTACTTCCGTATAATTATTTCTAAGTGTATGCATGCATAGTTTATTGGTAGCCACCCTTGGTTCGGTAGTTTTGAATGGCGATAGAGGCCAATTGCCTAGGAGATATGACCAACCGACCCTAGGTGAGCGGATCGAGACGGAAGGGTAAGATATGACCAACCGACAACCCTTTCTACTTGTGCGATTTGACCAACCGATCACCTATCGCTTGGATGATCTTAAGAATTAGGGGTGCGTGTCTAAGTTCCTAACGGCCGGGCATTCACTATTATAAATCTAGCATGTAGCGGTACTTAATGACTTGGCTTAGGGGACCGGGAATAACAGGACTTATGATGGTGCTACCGATTTCTCTGTGGTGGCATCTTTGCCGATAGGTTAGGGCGAATTGACCAAATGTTGTCCTCTCGAATTTGACCCCACCTGAAGTAATTGGAAGTAAGTAGACGTAGACATAACTAGCTAGGAGGATTAACTAGGTTAGCACCACTTTCCTCTATTGATTTCCCTCTACCATTTATCTTCTTTATTTTATTCTGCTTTAGTAGTTTAATTAATTAAATCCCTATCGAAACAATTATTAATCTGTGACACCTAGACTGAGTAATAATCCAACACACATAGCTCTTGGGACGACCTCGGCTTTACCAATTACTACACTACACACGATCGGGTACACTGCCCGTTAGTGCACTAGGGTAGACCATTAGGTATAACGAGACATTATAAATTTAAGACCTGATCAGTAAAACCTGCATCAAGATGCTAGCAAAGAAACTCTGTGGGTTAAATGGGTGCATGCAGTTAAAGTTAGAGGTAAAAGTATTTGGCAAGTTAGTGAAGAATACAATGATAGTTGGCTATGGAAAAATTTGTTGAATTTAAGGGTGAAGGTTAGACAGTACATTGTTCAAGTGATTGGAAATGGTCAAAAAACAAATATGTGGTATGATCAATGGAGCAGTTTGGGCATCCTTAAAGATATAGTTACTACTAGGAGTATTCATAATGCAAGGTTAACTGAAAGTATGAAAGTCAGTGAGATGATTTATAATGGTGTGTGGAGGTGGCCACATGATTGGCATATGCAATACCCTATCCTTGATAATCTAGTTATTCCTCAATTAATGCCAAATGAAGATACTACTAATTGGAAGGGTAATGATGGAAGTTTGAATAAATTCTCAACAAGAATGGCATGGGAGCACATCTGTCAGCAGCAAAGTAAAGTCAAGTGGGACAAGATAGTGTGGTTTTCTTAGTGTAGTCCAAGAATGGCCTTCATTCTCTAGATGGCTATCAAGGGAAGACTACAAACACAAGACAGGATTCAGAAGTGGAATAATGACCCTAACATGAAATGTCCTCTATGCAGTAGTGTGAATGATTCTCACTCATATTTTTTTTAGTGTGACTATTCCAAATTCATATGGGAAGCACTGAAGTATAAAATGGAGTATGTAAAGGCCTCTAACACCTGGGATTCTATCATTGAACAATATGCTAATGATCAGTGCAATAATACCATTGGGAGTATTCTCAGTAGAATTGTTTTGGCAACTAGTGTATACTACATTGGGAAAGAAAGAAATGCTATACTATTTACTGGTGAAGTAATTGGAAAGTCAAGCTTATTGAAGACAACATCAAACTGCAATTAGTGTGCATGAAAGTTAAGAAATCTAATAATGTGATGAGGGTTGCTATTAGATGGAATGTGGAGATGAATTATGCTAAGACTTAGTATAAATTTTGGTGCAACAGTTTCTGAAAAGGAGTGATTGGGATAAGAAGTCTCAAATCTCTAATCTGCAGTTATTCTTTGTATCTATGTCTTAAGTCTGCAATTTTTGAATGGCAGATTCTATGCGAGCCACTACAGTAGTCCAATACCTTGTACCTTGGAGTTTCCTTGGTGTGACTGTACCTTGCTAGTATCCATATACTTCCAGGTTGGCCTAGGGAGGAATTTGGTGAGTATATGGTGAAAAGAAGGAGGTCTAATTCGGGGAAATGTACCATAATGAATGGTTGGATACTGTGATGGGTAAGTGGTTTGGGTGGGTGATGCATGATGAGAGGAATAGAGAGGTGTGCAAGATGAACCTTCTTGGTCCTCTCAATGCATCACCATAGGAGGTTAAGGTTGGTCATCATGGTGGGTGTGTGTTCCCAATTCAGATGAAGCCTTTCAAAGAGAAGGAAATGTAGGCTGGTTTGGTAGAGCCCCAACAAGAATGGTGACGATGTACCCTCCAAACAGCTCGACGGACACCCCTTCAAGATGTGTCGAAGCCCTTCTGAATGAAGGCCCAAGTTAGGTCTCCTGAATGTTGGGCATCAAACCATTCGTATACACGAAGGTTACCTACAGGGAGTTCGCCATTTGAAGCCTTAAGCCCTTCGGGGTATGGTTGACGAAGGAGCACGGATAGGAGAACTTCCTGGCTTGGTCAAACCCACGATCTCCCTCTCTTTCCTGGCTTTCTCGCGAAGTTTGAGAACGTGGGTCACTAAGCCCTAGCGGTTACCAACAAACATGGGAAGCCCCCATATTCTCCAACATTTGCGCAGAGGTGCCCTCAACCCTATTTCTTCCACTATAAATAGGTTGGACGGGCAGAGGATTATGGTAAGCTCACTTAACACTTATCTCGTTACTTACACACACATATACAACCATAACTCACACTTACTCTCACGCTGGAGGTGGTTCGCAGGGTCCAACCCCTGTGTAATCACTTAACGTAGTGTCTTCGTATTTCTTATTCTCAGGTGAAAGACAATCTTGGCTGGAACATACACCCCTCATAACTTCGATCACCATTGAAGCCTGGTAGTGCAATTTATTGTACAATCAGTGGCGCCATCCGTGGGACCCGTAACAATAAGTCCCGTTTTCCGAGTCAAATAACCGTTTTTCATAAATAATGGTCGAATTCAACCGTAATTCCCTACATCCTTATTACCACATGGTAGCACCACTGAAATATCCACTTTTATCTCTAATCACGAGATTTTCCACCAACCACAAACTTTACGTTTACCATTTCAACAGCCTATGTCGGGTTTAAACGGAGCAGTCTCTGTTACGGCCTATATTATGTTTGATGGAGCCTCTGTTTGGCTTCATTTAAGTTGAAGGGTCAAAGTCAGCGACCTATGTGGAAATCTTTGTGAACTCTGTCAAAACCTCTATTTGGGTTCAATTTAAGAAGGTTCAAAGTCAATAGCCTACGTAAGAGCCTCCATCGTAGTCTTCGTAGCAACCTCTGTTATGGTCTGTTTTGGAGAAAAGGTTTAACAACCTTCGTAGGAGCCTCTGTTCGGGTTCATTTTGAGAAGAAGGTTTAAATTCAATAGCCTTCATAAGAGCCTCCGTTGCAGACTCTGTAGCAGCCTCTGTTTGGGTTCGTTTTATGAAGAAGGTTCAAACTCAACAACCTTCGTAGGAGCCTCTGTTCGGGTTCATTTTGAGAAGAAGGTTTAAAGTCAATAACCTTCATAAGAGCCTCCGTAGCAGCCTCTATTTGGGTTCGTTTTATGAAGAAGGTTCAAACTCAACAACCTTCGTAGGAGCCTCTGTTCGGGTTCATTTTGAGAAAAAGGTTGTTGGGAACTACGCTTTTTGGAGTTAATACTTATTTCAGTAGAGTTAGTATTGATAGCGTTATATGATAAGTATTAACTAGTTAGTACTGATAGTGATAATATTAGTACTGATAGTATTAAGTTTGTACTGTTCTAAGTAAGGAATGTCGTTTAAGAGTTGTAACAACATATCTTCTATACTAATAGAAGATATGATATACTTAGTCCATAGTTATCTCTGTAAGGGATCTCCTTAGTGTATAAAAGGAGATCCTAGCTAGGTTAAACATACATCTCATATTCTAGCCGTCCTAAGAATAGCTTCAAGGTTGTAAACCCTAGTACTAGGAGAGTACTCGTATTATTGCTTAATAATATAGAAGCTGTTGGTGTTACATTCTTTTTGCATTAATCTTCTAAGTGCATTCAAGTAGATTCCGCATACTTGTGTGCATCTACAACAAAGTTTCTCACTGTTGTTTTGGAACCATCCAAGGCAACCAACACGTTTGCAAGCTAAGTGTTCTAGATCCAAGGTTCTGACATTCAAGGAAGAAGAGAATTTGGTCAATGGCAAGGTGATCAAGATTTTCAAAGCCCTTTCCTTGATGATGAAGAAGATGTTTAGACAACCACACATGTAGAAGAAGTGCTCAGTACTCCTACATGCACTATTAGTACTATCCCTATTAGTACTTATAGTGTTGTAGTTAGTACTGATAGCACTAGAGTTAGTACTCTTGGTGTTCTGCAATCAGTACTATCTCCAATCCTTCAAGTAGCTGCTGAACTACAACAAACTACAACAACTGAAGCTACCATCATCACTACCACTCCTCAAGAAGACAGTGATGAAGAGAATAGAGAGACACATGCAGTTCTGTGACTTCAAAGCTTGAAGAAGTCAGTCCCTATCTCTCCAACCTACAAGAAGCCACCTGTTCTGTATCTAAGGAAGAAAACCAAATCAGCAACAACCAAACCCAAAGAAAAAGGAGTCTCTATCAGAGAAGGAGGTGCTCCACCATCTCCAACTTCAGTTCCAAAGATAGATCCCAAAGACAAGGGCAAAGGCATTCTAGTGGAAGTACCAAAGAAAAAGAAGGAGATTGAGAGATTGAATGAAGAAGCAGCAAGAAAGATTGCAGCTGAATGGGATGAGCAAGAATTGCAGAAAGAGGCTGATGAGAAAGAAAAGAAAAATATGGCTAAAATTGAAGAAGATTGGCAAACATGGGATGACATGAGAGCCAAAGTTGAAGCTACTTAGGAGGTAAGACAGAAGCTGCAACAAGATTAGGGAAAAAGTGTTAATGAAGCAGCTCAGTTGTTTAGTGAAATATTGGCTAGAAGACAGAGCCAATTCAGACAACAAAGGGAAGTTAAAAAGGCCTCAAAACCTCTTAACAAAAGTCAACAAAAGATGTACCTGTGCAAATACATCAAGTATCAAGGTGAAGATAAGAGAACCTTGAAGCAGCTCAACCAACTGGCATGGGAAACTCTTCAAAAGCTTGATGACAAAACTCAAAGAAACATACTCAATTTCAGATCTATGTCAAATGTTGATTTCACTAGAACCTCACAACCCATTGATCCCATTGCAAGTTTCAAAAGACCATCCGAAGAAGGAGGTTCCTCATCTGCACCCAAAAGACTGAAAGCATATGAAGATGAAGGTGGACTCACTAAAGAGGAACTAAATCAGATGATGTTGATTGAAGCCCCAAAAGATGCATTATATTCAGAACCCATCAACACTAGGTATCCAATTCTTGGCTGGGATATCTACACTGAAGATGGAAAGAGACATTGGCAGATTCACAGAGCAGGTGGAAGGACAAGTGGCTATTTATATCTGGTAGATCTATTTGCATCTATTGACAGGGATGATTTGCTCAAGCTATGGGAATTGGTCAAGAACAGGTTCAAGAATAGAGATCCAAATAATGACAAGGATCTGGAGTTACTTTTTGAGTTGCAAAATATATTTGAACCTGATCCAGCTAGAGAACAATGGAAGTATCAACCTGGAGAGGAAGAACTGTCTTGGACATTGCTTGATTCGTGTGGACTACACTTGGTCACTACATGCAATGGGATAGATATATATATGATGGTTGAAAGAACCTACCCTCTTGCCTTAGGAACACTTCTGGAAATACTTACAGCAGGGCTAAAGATGGGCAATGCAGTTGAAATGGCTAAGGAGTTGATGTTGAAGATCTATGACCAGGCAGGAAGACCTAGCAAAAAGTAAAGTTTGGAAGAATCCTAAAAGACTGAAGAAAACTTGTGATTCTGAAACCCAATCACTAGTTTAGGGGAGGATTGTTAGGAAATACGCTTTTTGGAGTTAATACTTATTTCATTAGAGTTACTACTGATAGCGTTATATGATAAGTATTAACTAGTTAGTACTGATAGTGATAATATTAGTACTGATAGTATTAAGTTTGTAATGTTCTAAGTAAGGAATATCGTGTAAGAGTTGTAACAACATATCTTCTATACTAATAGAAGATATGATATACTTAGTCCATAGTTATCTCTGTATATGAAAGGAGATCCTAGCTAGGTTAAACATACATCTCATATTCTAGCCGTCCTAAGAAGAGCTTCAAGGTTGTAAACCCTAGTACTAGGAGAGTACTCGTATTATTTCTTAATAATATTGAAGCTGTTGGTGTTACATTGTTTTTGCATTAATCTTCTAAGTGCATTCAAGTAGATTCCGCATACTTGTGTGCATCTACAACAAGGTTCTCATTGTTGTTTTGGAACCATCCAAGGCAACCAACACGTTTGCAAGCTAAGTATTCTAGATCCAAGGTTTGGGACTCCACAAAGGTTTAAAGTCAATAGCCTTCATAAGAGCCTACGTTGCAGTTTCCGTAGCAACCTCTGTTATGGTGTGTTTTGGAGAGAAGGTTCAATAACCTTCGTAGGAGCCTCTGTTCGGGTTCATTTTGAGAAGAAGTCTCTGTTGCAGTCTTCGTCATGGGTTTTCCTAAGAAGAAGGTTTGAAATCACTAGCCCTCTGTTCCAGTCTCTATGGAAACCTCTGTTGTAACCTTCGAACGAATTCATTTAAGAAATTAGGGTACATAATGGTACACTCAAGTAGGGCCAGAACCTTCCTTCGCAAAATGTTTACCACAAGGTGAACATAGACCGTACATTAATGATGGAGGATACCCTTTGTCAATCTGGTATGTTTTCTACGAAACTAATACGCTATATTGCCTCTATTTCACTACAAATCAGATTATCTACATATGAAACTTTTGACGCTTATTAAGAGCACTATAAACCATCTTATATTGAGCCTCGCTATGACACAATGATCATTAGAGATAGTACAACATTGACGAGAGATACCCTATGTTCCTTGAACCTCATAGAGTTTTCATGTTGTTTTTAGCATAAAACATAATCCACACATGTTAAATACCTGATGTACGTAAATAAGCCTTAAGTAATTTTATACTAAGCTTTATTATGTCACTAGTGATGATAAGTCCACTGCTGACAAAGCCTCTTTTGACAAGGCATTTCACACAAGATCTATTGAGATGATAGAGACTCACACATGCGTATTATATATTAGCAAAATTTATCATGGAACTTATATACTATTATCATATATTCTGAGATGACGAAGCCTCACACATGTTGACATAAGTCTCTGTCGATATGACTACGGAGCATCACATATGCTGACATAAGCCTCTGTCGACACAACTACAGAGCATAGCCTCTGATTCATAGGTGTCTCCTCCGACACGATTACAGAGCTTCGGCTCTGTTCACATAATATATAGGTGTCTCTGTCGAGACGATTACAAAGCATAGCCTCTGTTCACATGATTTATGTGTGTCTATGTAGACACAATTATAGAGCCTCGACTCTGCAAGTATAATTACATAACCTCATAGATGTAAAACTTACTTTATTTTGTTTAAAATCAATGTACTGAAAGCTTCTCATGGGAAAGCAAGCATTATTGGTAGTTGTCTTAGTGTTCATTTCAAAATGATGTAATCCTCTCTACCAATTAAATGATATAATATATTTCCCACAAATCTCTTGCTTCGTTTCTTAAACACAAAAATTTGTTCAGCCAAGTCGTCTATGAGTTTCAATGTCGAAAGGTATGGCATAAGGTATGACAGAAGACTTATAAGATTACTAAAGCCTACCAACACATTCACATTAACTCTCCTAATAGTTTATGGCAATTATGAAAATAAAAAAAAGCCATATGACTTAAAGGATTTAAGATAGAGTCGGTCGCGACCCTCTGTCAGTGATAAAAATTGGTCACAATATTCTTGGTGTTGTAATTTACACACAATGAGGTTATTACACCTTAGTTTGTAAAATTTAAGCGTCGAAAAAATGGCGTACGAGAAGTGCACAAGAGATATTTAAAAGTGCATAGGGATATTTCCCTACTTGATTCCATTTAAACTAGGGCCTTAACCTTAGTACCTGCATCATATGGCCGAAGCCCATTCAATATTGTCTTTGGCCGAAGCCACATACCACGCAGAATAGTAAATTAACCAAGGACTACTACTTTGCTTAAATGAAGTCCATAAGCTTCGTATACATACAAAATATACGACCTTCTAGGTCTATATTACTTAAAGATTAATCCTTGTTCGATTTATCACAAGGAAGTATTTCTTTTAAGTCAAAAGCATTACATTCAAAGTGTACGCATCACTTTCGACCGAGTGGCTTGATGATATACCCTCCATTCAATTTGAAGGTCTCCCCTTCATACTCACTTCGGAGCTACATTCCGAAATACTTGGCAAACCTCTAAAAGATCTTCTTTGGCGTAAAACCATTCATCTTTGATATGGTTACCAGTTGGGAATTCGCCAATCGAAGGCCTAAGCCCTTCGGGGTACGCTCTTCGAAGATATTAATGCAAAGGTTTCATAAGACCAATTCAAACCAACATTCATAACCTTATCAAGGCTTTCCCGGCAAGATAGGGATCGTGGGACATTAACCAAGCGGTTACCTAAAATCATGGGACACCCCCATGATCCTTGCATCAGGTAGGTGAGCATGCCAGAGCCTAAGATTTGCTATAAAATGCCATTATGTCATGCATTACAAACAAAGCCAAGTTTGTACGCAAACCTTGGTACCTTTCGACAACGCATCGTATGTACAAATAGGTTCCGATAAAACTCGCTTATAACTAAAAGCGAAAGTTATATGGCAAAACCTAATACATACGCTCCTTATATAACAAAGGGTTTATGGACTACTTAAGTCTAATCTCATGCCTCCTACGAAGTCATAACATTAGACTGGAGGGCTTAATGAGGTATCCACCATGATAGAGTCAAATGTGGACTATTAAAAACAAGTATAGCTACTTTTATATTTGATTTGACAAAACAAAAGTAGTAGAAATTGTTACCAAGTCTTTTTTAACAAAGCAATGATAAGTCTAAAGCCATGCACTCTTCGCATGCATAACATTAGACTTGGGGGCTTGATGACGCACCATCCGATCTGCTAACGAGCGTTACCGTCACTATGGTACTTAGCTTACCATTTGTACAAAGGGTATGATGTACCCTCCTAAAGGATGAAGCCTATGCCTTCGTCCTACACATAATGTTGGCATAAAGTCATTCACTGTTAGGAATTAGAAATTCCAGGTATTAAAGAGTCGGTCACCTCAAGTATATGTAATCATTAGAAAGCTCGTAGTCGTAGTTATTTTAAGTTAAGTAGTATTTAGTTTAGTAACACCGTAGAGGACGGACGGGTCTTTACCCACTGTATGCCTGATCCACAGCCCGTTGTGTGGCGTTTTATTGTAAGACTATAAATACTCTCTACCTTCCAAGGTAGAGAGTTGGAGCTCATAATAATATCTTTCACTTTCTCTCACTAAGTTCCCTAAACCTCTAGCTTTCTCTCTCTAGAATTCCACTTATACGCCAACTTGATGTTATGGTTTGATGTGTAAGTGAAAACTAATATCTTACAATTGGTATCAAGAGCCATGGTTAGATCATATCTTGCACATCTTTGGATTTCTAGTGGTTTTAGGTGCTTTTGAGTTTGAAAAGTTTAGTGGTTTGTGCATCATTTGGTTGATTTCTTGTGTTAAAGCTTGGATTTTGTTAGTACTTTTACGTTTAGAATCATCACAAGTGTTTAGGTTTTCATTTGGTAAGCTTGAATCATCTTGGTTGGATTGTTTTGGATTGAAAAGTGATGTTTGTGTTGTTTTTCTTGCTAGCGACTTGACCTACGGATTTGTTTCTTAGTAGCGACTTGCTTTACAATTTTGTAGCGAGTTGCGCTTTTGGAGCTAGCGACTTAGGCCTAGCGACTTACAAGACAAGTAGTGGACTCTCCACTACGGGTAGCGACTTGGTGTTAGCGACTTGGTCAAGAGTTTAGTTGCTATTTAGCGACTTGAATCTTTAGCGACTTGATTTGCAATTGTCGCCAAAATTTTGCTAGCGACTTGAGGCTTAGCGAGTTACTATTTAGCGACTTGCCTTTGTTTAGCGACTTGGGACTTTAGGGTGGTATAGCGAATTAGGTGTTAGCGACTTGGTGCATTATCTTCTAGCGACTTGGGTGATTTTTACGGTTTTCTCTTGATTTAGTAAAATCCGTGAAAGAATCTATTTCCGGTTTAATCATAGAGTTATAAAATCCCGCATAACTGTTAACATGTCTACCAACGCTCCTACTATCATCTCCATCGCTGTCGAGGATGTTCAAGCAATGGTTCAAATACTCGTCCACCCATGCTTGATGAATCGACTACGATTCTTGGGCTCAACGAATCGATTGTACTTGCCTTGGAAAGGAAAATGGTGTCAACATACTCAAATCCATTGATGAAGGACCGTACGAGTTGAGACGACTAGAGATGTACTTGATATCGCTTGAAGATGGAACTCGATTTACGGAATGGATGCACCAAAGATGTATGATGAGCTTGATGATAAGGAGAAAAGAGATTCGATGTCGATATCGTGGCTTCTAACATTGTTCTTCAAGGTCTTCCTAAAGACATCTACAAGTCGATCAATCACAACACCAAGCAAAGGCAAGATGGGATAATGTCAAGATGCATCTCTCGTGTTCAACTAACTATGGAAGATGAGAATCACAACTCTATGACTAATTTGAACACTTCAAGATGAAACCGATGAGAGTGTCTATGAGTACTATGTGAGATTTCATAAGTTGGTGAATGATATGAGGAACATCGAATGACTATGCCTAACATTCACCGAACTCTAAATTTGTGATCAACATGAATCCCGAATGGCACAAGTTTGTCACCTCCGTGAAGCTCACTAAAGGATTGAAGAATACAAACTATGAGCAACTCTATGCCTTCCTCCTTCGTAATGAGAGACATGCCATGTTTGAAAAGAGGATTCTTGATCGCTTCAAAGGTCGTGAAGAAACAAGCTCTACAAATGATTCAAATGCCTTTTTCACAAATGATAGGATTACCACAAATGCTTCTCAAGCTGTACCCACGGAAGATGATAATCACAAACCCATTTCGATCCAAGGTTCAAGCAACTCGATGCAAATGCCGCCATGGAACATTTCATCACTCAACCGACACTCATGGTTAAAGAGAACATGACACTTTCACCTCACACCAACAAACTTCACACTCGCAATGAGATCCGAACCGCCTCCAATCTTCACAACCATGCTTTGATCGAGATGGGAAAATTATGGGCGCCGGTTCAAGAAAGGCAATTTGATCAAGGAAGAGGTGGAGCCGGTAGAAGTTATGTTGGTAATCGAATCGAGGAAGGAATGGTAATCAAGGTCAAGCTAAGCCGATCAAATGTTATAACTGTGGTGGTGAGGACACATTGCAAGGAACTACACATCTCCAAAGCGCCCACAAAATGCGATTACTTCAAAGATAAGATGTCGCTTGTACAAGCTCGGGATAATGGTGCCGCTTTGGATGAAGAGGAATTGTTGTTTCTAGTCGAGGCAATGCCAAGACCTATGATGCGAGATGTGGATGAGCAAATTTATTCGTGAGATAGGTCACAATCATCGAATGCCTTTCAAGTCGCCGATTGTGATGCATACGACTGATGTGGATGATGGACCCATCGCACACACAATTTTTATGGCTAGCATTTCTCCAATGGTTTCTCCCAAGGTCTCTTCTTCACCACAAGTGGCTCATCCAAAGACGACTCATCTCGAGGTATTAAAACTATACGATGATGTCGATGTGCAACAGATGCATGACAAAGTACAATCAATCGAAACTATTGAATCAAATGTTGAAAATATGGGTAATATCAATATTGTCCCATATGATCAATATGTGAAACAAAGTGAAAGTGAAGTTGTACCAAGTGATGCATCTTCTGCAATCAACAATGACCATGTTTTGATGAATTCACCGCATGTGCCCCGATGATTCGTAATTTCGAACTAAATGCCTATAAAGAACGTGTTGCTATCTATGAACAACGTGCAAAATTTGAGTTGACCTCTCGTGAGCGGGAAATGGATGACCAAGTGCGCATAATCATTAGAAAAAGTAATTTTGAGAAGAAGTATTAAAACAAGAGTTAAATTCCTTGCAAGAAAAGCTTTCTAAAACGCTAAGCAAAAACAAGAACTTCAAGAAAATGTGAAAATGCTTAAGCAAGAATTTAATGCAAAGGAATCAAAACTCTTGAAAGATTTTTCTAATCGAAAACTTTGAAAACAAACTTGAAAACAAGTTGTACATACAAGGAACACCATTCGATCGCTCACATGATCACTAAGCATAGAGTCTTAAGCGATAAGCATAGCATTCCCTTGTTGAGGAACCAAATCCAGAGGTCATTAAAAGGGCTAGAAATGCTCATAAGGTTCTTTATGATGGCAATGAAATCCTTAAACCTAGACAGAAACCTAGTTGCGTTGAGTGCACCGAGGAAGATAAGAAATCGATGAAGTCACTAGGAAAAGATGAACAAGAAATTAGATGATCCTAAATGTAAAGAGAAGAAAATAAAGATCACACCCCATGATTACAAGAAGGAAAACTGATTTCCTTGAACATGTTTAAGCCTCGACATTGTTGACTCCGAACAAGTTTTCTCGGAAAATGGATTTAGATAAGCGTAAAGTCGAAAATATTGTTGTAACAAACCCTCCCTTTGGAAAATGCCTAGAGCGATCGTGTATCCTCCTAATACACCAATGCATCTTGTTCCTAGAACAATTGCCACTAAAAGCAAGACCTTAATTAGCCAATATGTTATATTTCAACTATTTGTTGATTTTGAGAAAACTTGCAAGAAAAGGATCACACCCACCGTATAATCAAGGAGAAAAGGGTTTTGAGCAAATGAAAGAATGTTATTTAATCGAGGTCATGCCTTTCTTTAAACTTCTAAAAGATCACTTTGAGAGTCTTAAAAGGGATAGAAACCGATATTAAGGGAATGGAAAAGGAATTTGATGCAATGATAGTTGAAGTTAATGACTATGAGCGAGCACTAAAATATAATGAGATTGAGAGGAAGAACATACACTAAATGAGAACTTCTCAAATGTGTTTTTCATTTTGTTCCATTAATGCTTCCAATTTCATGAATTATCGGTTGCCCTAAAAGTCTCCCATGATCGTGTCATTGAGCTTGAAAAACTAATTAAACTAAACAAGAAAATTGAACCGATGATCACGACAATTTGGTTAAACATTTTTCTAAACTAGAAGTTGAGCATTTTAATTTACAACTAAAATATCAACATCTTAAAGAAAATGTCAAAACTTCAAATATCAAGACATCCTCGATGCTCCGAGTTTGATGCGCTTTTCAAATTAAAAACGTGATGAATAGATTCAAGCTCATTGCAACACGATCGAAGGTTGAAAGCCAAAATCTCTCAATTAAAGGGTCAAACGAACAATATGACAGCTCCCAAATGCCTCCTCCTTTAGATTCTCGAATTCTCAAACGTTTCATCTTCAAAACCTAGTAAATGCATTACAAAAGGAAAATGAAAGTTTTCTAGAAGAAAATGAAAAGGTTAAACGTCATTTCAATGAGTTATTTGAATCAATAAAGGTCACTCGTAACAAAAATAACGAACAAATAGCTTCATTGCAAAAGGAAATTGAGAATCAAGAGTCGTAAAAGGAAAATGCCAATGACCAATGGGGAGAATGGTGTATCAAAGGTTCACTCTTGTAATAAATATGCTTTGTCTGTGAAATATGTCCTCCTCATCTCGTGAACAACAAACTTGTTGCTCAAACATACTTCTCATCCCTTAAGGATTGCCTAGAATGTCTGCGTTAGATTGTTGAAGAGGATAAGTTAGAGAAACCTCATGATAATGCAATTGGACATGCATGCTTATATGCCAAACGATCTCAAGAAATCCTAGAATGCTTGATCACAATATGTCCAAAGTCCTTAGGTGAGAGAGTTAATCCTTTGATTCCATGTTCGATGCCTAATGCCAAGTATGATATTCATTCGATGCCCAATGTCTTGAATGTGAACCTTAGTGTGCCTTTAAGTAGTTCGATTCAAGATCCGCAATGCTATGAATGAGAACTCAAGTGTGCCCTCTAGGAGTACAAATCCCAAGACTTCTAGTTTGAAGAAAGTGAACCTTAGTGTGCTGCATGTAGTTCGGATCCCAAAGACATCTAAACAGTGATGCAAAGAATAGTAAAACCAACTAATGTTCCCATTCCTCTACAGAGTAATCATGACATTAAAGGGAGCAGTCAAAGTCTCAAGACAATACAAGGAATGATAGGACCTCGCAAGCTAAGAATGTGCACCGAAAGAGTAGAAGAACAATCTAGGAACTTTAAGCTTGAATCGAATAAAACGAATCGTGTTGATTCTAGTATTAGCCATAGGCGCATCGTAATTAATTCAATTCGATACTATTTGCAAACCTTGTATTGATGTCTCGCTTGAATTCGCTTTCTAATCATGAATGTGGTGTTAATGTTTTGCCTAATGATGTTAATTGTCCGCTTAATGTTGTTAATGCTAAAATTCATGCTAAAAAGGCAAAATCGAAAGAAAGTTAGAAAACAAAGGAAACCCACAGAAGAACATTTAGTAAGATAGGCTATTATTGGATACCTATTGGTCATAAGAATAATCGACAATGCCCACTAGAAAATGGATGCCTCTTGGTAGAACTATTCCTTAAGAAGTGAGCACACCGTGAACAGGCTAATACTGTACACTAGTACCGCATCTATTCACAATGATTCCAAAGCCTTAATTTCGATATGAATGCTTCTTTTTCGATGTGGGTGTTCCAACCATTGTTACTAACCAAATGGAACCCATTCTTGCATGGGGATCCCAATTATCCGCTTATCCATTCTTGTCTGTGTTCAACCGCAGATCGCTCAAATCGCTCGTGGTACCGGACTCAGTCGTTCCAAGCATATGATCAAGCGACCGGTCACGGCTCATGAACTTCGTGAGCAAATTCATCGGGACGCTTAGATTCGGAATGATCATTTCGGTGCTATTATGGGTTATGGAGACTATGTTGTTGGCAAAAGTGTTATCTCCAGGGTTTACTATGTAGAAGGTCTTGGTCACAACCTGTTCTCTGTTGGTCAATTCTGCGATTCTGATCTAGAAGTAGCCTTCAGAAAACATACATGCTTCGTTAGAGAACTTGATGGTAAGGAACTTTTAAGAGGTTCACGTGGTTCAAATCTATACACCATCTCTATCGATGATATGATGAAGTCTTTTCCAATTTGCTTACTGTCAAAGGCCTCTAAAACAAAGTCATGGTTATGGCATCGTCATCTCAATCACTTGAACTTCGGTACCATCAATGATCTCTCCAGAAAGGACTTAGTTGTAGGTTTACCTAGACTCAAGTACGAAAAGGATCATCTTTGTTCAGCATGTCAATTGGGAAAAAGCAAGAAGTATGCCCATAAACCCAAACCTACTAACTCATCACGTAAGTTCTTCATATGATTCACATGGATTTATGTGGACCAATGAGGGTGCGTAATATTTGGGAAGAAATATGTGTTAGTTGTGGTTGATGATTTCTCTAGATTCACCGGGTCAAGTTCTTAAGGACAAAGGATGAAACTCCGATATCATCATCAAACTCATCAAAAAATTGCAGTTCGACTTAACAAAACAATCGTAATAATAAGAACAGACAATGGAACCGAGTTTGTCAACAAACAACTCGTTGAATTTTATGAAAGCGTTGGAATCACCATCAAAGAAGTGTTCCACGAACTCCTCAACGTAACGGTGTAGTTGAAAGACGAAATCGAACTCTTGTAGAAGCCGCTAGAACAATGCCGATTTACTCAAAGGTTCCAATGTTTCTCCGGTCAAGCTATTGCCACCGCATGCTACACACAAAATCGTTCCCTAATTCACACGGCTCATGGAAAACTCCATATGAACTTGTCCACAACAAAAACCTAATCTCTTTCCTTCGTGTGTTTGGTGCATTGTGTTATCCAACTAATGAGGACAAGACTTAGGCAAACTTAGAGCTAAAGGCACATTGAGTATTTGTAGGTATGCACCAAACAAAAGGGATACCGAATCTACAACAAAAGAACCCGAAATATCATGGAAACAATTCACGTTACGTTTGATGAGTCGACCGTCAAATGGCTCTGGACAATCCAGCCAGACCCGCACTTCAAAACAAATCCATTGGTTCATCCCTTGTTCCAAACTCTTCTCAAGAAACTTCATATGTACCTCCATCCAAGATGATTTAAAGAAATTGTTTGATCCTATGTTTGATGAACTTTATGATCCAAGTACTAATGAGGTGTCGATTCCTACTACGAGGTCGCTCATATTCCCGTGAATGAAGTCAATCCTCGCCTCAATATCTTTAAGTCAAGAAGCGCTGCCGATCCTTCGCCTCATCAACAAATCATCATTCTTCGAATGTACATCATGGAAATGTTTCGCATCAATGATGAAGTTAATCCCTTTGCTACCATCAAGATGCTCCATTTGAAAACATATTTGCTCTCGAATCTTCATCGAACCATCTTCTTCGGAGACATCGACTCGCTACTTCATCCCTCAACCATCGCCACATGAACACCTTAGAAAATGGACTCACGATCATCCACTAGACAACATCATTGGAAATCCTCTCGTCCCGTATCAACACGGAAACAACTTGCAACCGATGCCTTATGGTGCTTCTTCAACTCCGTACTATCTAAGATCGAACCAAAAGATGTTAAACCGCCATGAATGAAGATAGTCGGTTCAATGCCATGCAAGATGAAATTCATGAGTTTGATCGACTTGATGTATGGGAGTTAGTACCGCCCAGATCGTGCTATGATTATTGCTCTTAAATGGATCTTCAAAGTGAAACTTGATGAGCATGGTGATGTGTTGAAGAACAAGGATCGATTAGTTGCTAAAGGATACCGTCAAGAGGAGGGTATTGACTTTGAAGAATCTTTTGCTCCAGCTTGCTCGAATCGAGGCAATCGTAATCTTTTGGCTAATGTCGCTAGTAAGAACATGATAGTCTATCGATGGATGTAAAGACAAGATTTCGAACGGAGATCTTAAAGAAGTCGCTCACGCCACCAACCCAAGGATTTGTGAATCAAGAGCATCCTACTCACGCTTATCGCTTGAAGAAGGCTCTTTACGGTTTAAAGCAAGCTCCAAGGGCATGGTATGATACATCACAAAGTTTCTTCTATCTACCGGATTTAGCAAAGGAGCAGCTTGATCCAACATTGTTCACCGAAGTCGTGCAAACATTTAATTCATGTTCAAATTTATGTTGATGATATTATTTTGCCTCGATGCACCCAATGGAATGTGATCGTTTTCAAAAGAAATGAGTTCAAAATTTCAAATGTCAATGATGGGACAAATGTCATTTTCTTGGGATTACAAATTTCGCAAAGTCCGGAGGCATTTTTATAAATCAATCCAAATATGCAACCGAGATCAAAGAAATTTGGATTTGATTCAAGTGACCTCGTTGACACTCCCATGATTGATCGAACCAAACTAGATGAGGACCACTCGTGGATCATGATTGACCAAACAAAATATCGTAGTATGATTGGATCCCGATGTACCTCACGCCTAGTAGACCGTACATATTGTTCGATGTTTGCATGTGTGCTAGATACCGTGCTAAGCCTACTAAAAGCACCTTGAAGCGGTTAAACGGGTCTTCGGTATCTCCAAGGAACCATCAATATGGGTCTTTGGTACCAAGGACACCGTATGTCACACTAACGACCTATGCAGATGCCGATCATGCGGTGTAAAGATACTCGTCAAGTACATCCGAGGTGCTTAGTTTTGGGTGATAAACTTGTGAGTGGTCTTCAAAGAAGCAAATGAGTACTTCTATTTCCTCTACAGAGGTTGAATGCATAGCCATGTCATCCTGTTGTGCTCAAATCTTATGGATGAGATCTCAATTATCCGACTATGGCTTTGAATTCAACAAAATCCTCTCAGCATCGTGATAATAAAGTGCTATTGCTCTCTCATGCAACAACGTTCAACACTCAAGAGCAAAGCATATCGACATTCGACATCATTTCATCGGGAACAAGTGGAAAAAGGTGTGGTAGAACTCTATTTTGTGAGGTCTCGAATATCGCTAGCGCACATCTTCACCAAAGCTCTTCCAAGAGAACGATTTGAGTTTATTCTTCCACGCCTTGGCTTGAAAAGCCTTCAACCGAACACTCAAACGCCTTCGTGAGGAAGACGAGGAGTAAAGGTCTATCTTCATCTATCTCTTGTAAATATTTATTCGAAAAACAAAATACAAAATTATAAAACCTTCAAAAATCAAATAGAAAATTATAAAACTTTCAAAATCCATAAAATTTGAAAAATTCAAAATCTTCAAAAAATATATTGTCATTTTGTCATGTTTCTCTCGATTCGATAATATCTACGGTCTTGATGTTGTCATTCAAAGAATGACACGGACTTTAGATGTTGTTCGAATTTTATATATAAAAAAAAAAAAAAAAAAAAATTGAGAGAAAAAAAAAAAATGGTTTATTGTCTTTTCAGCAAGAACCGCTTTTCAAAGAAAGAACAGAGCTATGCTTTACCATGTTTTCAAATTCCATGCTCGATTCTATAAATATTTATCTCATTGAAAACTAACCGCTTTGAAAAATAACTCGGTCTCTATTTTTGATAAATCATCGTGACTTATTTGTCAAAATCTCTATCTCTCAATCAACAACCTATGTCATTGATTGAGGGGAGAATGATTTCAATTAAATTAAAAGTTATTTGGCATTAAATTATTTTCAAAAGATGTACATGCATGTTTTATCAATGGAGTTTTAAAGTCTAAAATCCGATCCTTATCGCTTAAAACGCTTTCATAATCAATACACAATTCCCTTAAAATCTTTCAAAATCAATTTAAATCAATAAGAGATCACAAATCTCAAATGATTTGACAATTGTGATCGGGGGAGAATGTGTGATTTAAATTGGATTTAAACTGATAATTCGGTAAATGGTTTTATAAGGATGTACATGCTATCCTTCTCATATGTGACAAACGATTTCAAGAAATCCATGCACATGTTGAGGGGGAGCATCTATCTTAAACCTATGATTTGAAACGTGATCATTTATCTCAATGTGCAGGTTCCCTCTAGTATGTGCAAAACTCTTTTCAAACCTCGAGGCACATATTGAGGGGGAGCAAACATATGGAAACCTCATCCTTCCCGGAAATGCTTTATCTACTTGATTTGATCAAGGAAGTGATGGTGATATTTTTTAGAAAATGGTAATCAAAGAAGTAATTTCTTCCTCTTGCCTCCGTGTGCAAAACGATTTCAAATAATTCATGCACATGTTAAGGGGGAGCACTTATTCTAAAAATATCAAAAACAATTCGGTACAAAACGCTTTGATAATATATCACAAGTATCCGGATTGATTTTTTTCAATTGGTTCCAATGGCGTATGAACAATACCAAATAGACCGACCAACTTTACTTTATGTACGGTGATATAAGGATGATAAGGTTAGGTATGTGTTCCCATGATCCGCCGTAACCGGAGGGATCTACCTGTGGACTATCCACTAGTTAGTGTAGAGTTCTTAGGTATGATGATAAAAGGAGAAAAATGAGATATGGGAAGAGTGCGGATCGAGACCGAGCTAGTAATGAAATAAACCCAACAAGGCTCTAGCTATGAAGTCTCGGTAAGCAATCAAGGGTTGAAGAATTAAAAGAATTGAATGAGAAAAGGGTGAAAACAAATAGCCCTCCATATATTCAACCTTAGGGCGTAAACCGGGTTCAATTCATATGCTACCGATGGTAACATCGGTATTGAAGACAAGACGTCATGGACCCAAAGGACGCACCGCACTTCAACTTTCCAAACCACTCAAGTTCCTCTTAAAAGGACTTGTTTCATTCTCACGGGAACCGACATTATCTATCGACTTTCTCTTAGAGATTGTTGATATTGAAGAAGGAGACCTCTCCCTAGTCTCCGACACAGATCCAAATATGCACAAAATTGAGTCTAGAGCCACGAGATCATCAATAAATCTCATTAGGGCACTTTCAATGAAGACTCTCTGCTTCACACAATGTGAAAAGAGAGATCATATCTTGAGTCCCACGCATTATCCTTGTGGTATTGCCGTAACATCCGAGTGATGTGTAAACATATTCACAATGAAGATGGAAAACCTTCGAGCCAACATCAAACAAGCTCCTCGGTAGGTGGCGGTGAGATCTATCATATAGATCAACCATGTGACAACCGAATGAAACAATGTGGCGATTCAATCTCTTGAATCAATCTCGGTTCAGTTATGGATTGACGGATACCTTTGAAAACCGGTCTTTGTGCTCAATAACTCTTTTCTTTAGCACATCGACCGTACTAATTTTTCAAACCAAAAGGTGTTTTATGATTGATAATTGATTTTCAATAAAACCTTCGTTGTATTGCAAAACAATTTCTATTGAGCAATACACGATTGTTTTTCAAATCTCTTTTCATCAATCGGTGGACTTAAATTACCGGTTCACTCACTCCGTGTTGTCTTCTTTGAGACATTCGGTTTGAGAACAACTTGAGCAACGCGAAACCTCGTCAAGGAAATTCTTGAATTATACCGATCACAGTAAGATTTGTATCGATCAACGGGAACCGTGGGCCGTGTACCTCAATTCAACTAAAGTGGTCAAAGACACTTTTGTACGCTTTATTGCTAATCATTGTATGCGTGTACGCCCGACGCTTGCAATGATCGTAATGAAGCGGTCAATCCATAGCCGCATGCTCACACAATACATTCATCTCTCAAGAAATCATGATAAGTGCATCAATGACTCGATATTTTCACTCCATGCTTCGCTACGCCGCCAATATCATGAATCAACGAAAGCTTCCGCTACTCGATGTGAAGATATCATGATCCGTAATGTGAGCATGTCGGTCCGAAAGTCACAACATCACATAATACCAACACCACAATGGATGTCTCGTAGATTTTTGTTAGTGATGGTCTCAAAAGTCGGCTCAAAATTATTATCACGTGGATCAAGAAAGACCTCCACTTGGATTAACCAAACATGCAATGAGAAGAATCAATGACTACGAGCTTGAGCAAAGTACTACATCAAGAATGCAAGAACAATTTTTGTGTAATATCTGTTTGTATTCAATGTAATTTTAGTACATGATTGAGGTGACCTCCTTAGGGAGATTGTTAGGAATTAGAAATTCCGTGTATTAAAGAGTCGGTCACCTCAAGTATATGTAATCATTAGAAAGCTCGTAGTCGTAGTTATTTTAAGTTAAGTAGTATTTAGTTTAGTAACACCGTGGAGGACGGACGGGTCTTTACCCACCGTATGCCCGATCCACACCCGTTGTGTGGCGTTTATTGTAAGACTATAAATACTCTACCTTCCAAGGTAGAGTTGGAGCTCATAATAATATCTTTCACTTTCTCTCACTAAGTTCCCTAAACCTCTAACTTTCTCTCTCTAGAATTCCACTTATACGCCAACTTGATGTTATGGTTTGATGTGTAAGTGAAAACTAATATCTTACATTCACAATGGCTACCGCAAGGGAATCCGCCAACCTACACCCAAAGCACTCATAGTGTCTAACCTATGTCACGGTTCGGAGCCTGGCCTCTGTCATGGTTTGGAACCTGGCCTCCGTCATAGTTCGGAGCCTAGACTCCGACAAGGTTCGAAGCCCTACTCGGAGCCCCCTCCGTCAAGGCCTCCATCACAGTTCAGAGCCTGGCCTCCGACAAGGTTCGAAGCCTTGCTCAGAGCCCCCTCCGTCAAGGCCTCCATGATGGTTCGGAGCTCGGCCTCGTCACGCCGAGCCCGCCTCAGGCAAGGTTCAAGCCCCGCCGAGCCCCTCCGACAAGGGTCAAAGCCTAAAGGTCATAGCCTCTCTACCTATGAATGTGGGTATGATCGAGTTGGTCAAACAGAACTGGTCAAATAAGATCCGTCAAAGCAGTGGTCAACAACCATGATCTTAGCCATGACCCTCAGAATCGCCATGACCTCTCCAACTACCTCCACACACCCTCTCAGAATCGCTTCTATCGATTCTTATGCCTATAAATAAGGAAGTCATCACGGGTATGTAACCTAACTTAACCTGTGAGATATCATCTTCTCACCTCAATACTTTCATGACATAATCACCATGATCGATTCTCACACCGAGGCGGTTCACGGGGCTTCCCCTGCGCTCCGCCTAACGTAGTGTCTTCTATTTCTTATTTTCAGGTTATCTTGCACTCGGCATCACCACCATCACCCCTAACTCCGTCAATCACCATTGACGGCCTGGTATGTGCATCTTTTTGTACAATTAGATGGGTTAAGGGTTCCTAGTGAAGCCACACATCTGTTCTGTCTTAGCTGTTTGGTTGAATGGCTTTGATGGGGAGATGATGTGGAAATGTAGCTAGATGGTAAGTGTATTAAGGCGAATCTAAAGGAGAAGCTGGCATGGTCCATGGTCTTGCAGCTTTGTCTCATTAGAATATTCAGTGAAGTTTGAATGTGTATAGCGAAGTATGTTTTGGTTAGTAGATTCAGTTGCTAATCAAAATAGAGTATAGTAATACTACTATAGTCATGTTGTATTTCTTCTGGATGAGGTATGTCTTATACCAGTTTGAGACAATTGTCTTGTAAATTGTGGTTGTTGATAGTAATATAATGATTCACCTTTGTATTAAAAAAAACATGATCAAGATTAAACTGATCAAGATTATTGTTCTCTTTGAATGGAGCATTAATATTAACTTTTTGTAGTATAAGGGTGTTTGGAGTTGAGTTCTGACCGGTTTGTTTTAGTCTATAAACTTTTTCGATTTTCAATATACATTTTATAGATTGGTTGTTATTAGAATGATGGATATCAATGATTAAGTTGATTAAACATTGTCTTTTTCTTTCAATGGATGATTAATGTTAGTTTAGGTAGTATAAGGGGTGTTTCGAATCATTTTTGTACGGTTGAATTGCATACATAAACTTTTGTATATATTCGACGACAATGTCTTGAATATGAACTTATAGATCAGACAATATATCTTCTCCACAACCAACATCTACAAACTTTAGTCCTTCAAAAGGCCTTTCCGGAAATGTATCCTTGCTGAGAATAGTAACAACTTTATTAATAGGTGCTAAGTATGTGGAATACAGGTTAATAAATGACCCATTTTGACCAAACCTCCAACCCTCACCAATCATATGTAAAATTTACATTAGTATAAACACCTCATACATTATTAAGAATTTTGTCTAAATTTTTAGACTTCTATATAATTATAAGTGAATTTTGAAGGAGAATAGTAGAATACCCATACATATAGCCATACTCACTACCAAACCAAACACCTACTAAGTAACTTCAGAAATAAAGTTATGAATTGTGACATGGTAAATGTATAGTTTTGCATATATACATACTTTCTTGATGCACAAGTAAGGCTTATACCTCTATCTATTTAACAAAATTTGTCATCAAGAAGGGTGGTCTAGTGGCAAAAAGGCTTATAACTATCATTCTAAAATGTGCGAGGTCAATTCCTGCTAAGTGCAAACAACCTTGAAGTGGCTACGCCAACCTCTTAAAAAAGGAAAGTTTTACCTGATTTGATTACGTGAGAAATAAGGTTACTAAAGCAACAAAACAGGCACGTGTGTGGATATCTATGCACATGTTGTACGACAAAAAACAATTAGAATTTCATTTTTAAAGTTATAAAAAAGACAAAGTATTAATGTTACATGAGCATGTATTAACGTCACATGGCAGTTAGTTTGGACTGCTGAACCTGATATAATCAAGGTTAAACAAAATAGTCAAAGTGGAAAGTCCACAAACAGTAATTGAAAAAAAGGTACATGAATATGATCATAAAAATAGTTCCCATTCGTGCAGAAAATAGTTAGAATCTGTATGCATATTAAGCAAGTTTCATGAGGTTCACTTACATAGTCAATTTTTTATCATTCAAAAGATGTAGTATAAGTTATTTACAAAAGATTATTGATCCAATGAATTTTAATGTTAGGCAAGTGTTGGAATCACTCCTAAATTTTAATTCAAGTGTTTGTTACTCATATGTAATAGGTAGCTTATTTATGGCCTTTATGTTTGTTTAAGGTCAAGCTTATGTAGAAGGCCCATAAGCTTAGGCCCATGTCCAATAAGGAAAAGGGAAAGAGTGGGAGTGTTGCCCTAGCTCCTTGCCTATAAATACTCTTGTATAACCCTCACTTGAAGGTTGGTTGTTCAAGTTATTTTCTTTCACTACACTCTAAGCATAACCGTATCTTTATATCGTGTGTTTGTGTTTGATTTCTTGTTCAATCGCCTTAATCTCTTTCTAGTAAGCTTGTGTTGTAAAACTAGTGACCTATCAGTGGTATCAATCGCCTACTAGTTGGGTGAATCGTTATTGCTTTTGAAGTGGGTTTTTGGTCCTACGCGTAAGGCTAACGTGATACTTTGGTTCGCTTAAAAACTTGTTTTTTACACTTTTTAATCCAAGATTCTTGTACTTTCAACGTTTTAAGGTGTTAAAATACTTGTTTTGGCAAAAGTTTCAAACTTTATGAGTGGATATACGCTTTAAGCTAGTTTTTGTTCAAGGGTTCGTCCCACGCTTAACTGCTTTTAGGAGTTTTGGTTCATCAAGTTTCACACTTTTGTGTTATTTTGGTGATATTGAAGCTATCTCATCACAAAAATCTGGTTTAGAAACATCTTTGGGCATAATCATTTTTACGAGTAAGATTACGCGTATCAAAACCCTAATCTTACGCGTAACTTTATCCGTGGCTTGATCTTCGTTCTCATGGTTTACTCCGTGTTTTCTTGCTTGGATAAGCCTAAGAATACGTCGACTTTGGATATCTTTTGCACTGTGATAGTGTAAAAGATCATTTGGGCAAAACCCTAATCTTACGCATAAGCATAAAGCTTACGCATAGAAATCCTACGCATAAGGTTAATCTTACGCCTAAGCCTAGTCTTACGCATAAGGTAATCCTACGCCTAACTTTCTACGCCTAACTTTGTGTCTACGCCTAACTTTAGAGTCTTTTCCATACTTACGCGTAAGCTAAAAACTACGCGTAACTCTATTTGTTACGCATAACTTTGGTGTTTTTTACGCATAAGTTCTACTTGGTTTCTTGTGATTTCTACGCCTAAGGACACTTCATCAGCAAAGGTTCATTCGACTACAAAGATCCATTTTTACCAACACAAGTTTTCAACATGTCACAACCACCATACTCTAACTATTTCCCTTACAGTTATTCTTAACGACAACAACAAAGTCCACAACATCAACAATGGAATCAACAACAAGCAATTTATCAACAACAATTTAATCAACAACATACTCCACAACTTGGAGCAATTCCTCCACCACAAATGGTTCAAACACCGCCAAGTCTTCAAGTTCAACCCTACACAGGTGACTTCAATCAAAATCCATCAAGGAACACTATGAAGGAACCCACTTGGTTTGCAAAGATGTGTGAAGCTTTAAGCAGCCAACAATCAATTCATGAGGCTGGATCACTTGATAGACCTCTAATGCTCACTCCAGGAAACTACGATCAATGGGTGATAAGGTTCTTTAGGTTTTGTGATTTGAAGAAGCCACATGGAAAGTTCTTAAAGAAGGTTATCTTGGAAGGTCCATTTGAGATGCCTCACCGTCATTGTGCCAAGATCCTAATGCAAATCCACCAAGAGATGAACAAACGAACATTGCTACATTGCATTTAAATCAAATGAACTTCTACACTATGAAGTCGATGAGCTTGCAATGCAATATATCCTTTTAGGATTACCTAACCCAATTCTTCAAGTGTTGATGCTCAAAAGACCGCAAAGGAAATGTGGGAACATATTCATCTTCTTATGGAAGGATCTCAGACTCAATCGGAGGATTTGGAATCCAAAATTTACTTGGCTTATGAACACTTCATGATTGAACACGGAGAGACACTAGAGTCTTATCATGATCGATTTTCAGACATCATCAATGATTTGGATAAACACAACATCATCATGCCAAGAATTGCAGTGAATACTAAGTTCTGAGTAGTCTTGGTCCCGAATGGGAGAAGTATGTGTCACACCCCAAATTACTGCTTTGCGTGAATGGAATTCACGGGATTGATTGTCATAGCATCACAATCACAATTATATTGAACGACCTAAAGTGTCGTTTGGAAAATACATCGTTTGATTTAATAAAATAATCGAGTTTACAAAGTAGGTCCCAAATGTAAATCAACTTGTGCGGAAATAAGTTTGTTACAATTCAAACGATGTTTTAAAGTACGTAAAACCCAAGTGAGACGCGTCGTCACCACGACTCCATGATGTGTCCAAATGCATGCCATGAAGTGAATGCCTTAGATACCTGAGATAAAACATGCTAAAAGTGTCAACACAAAGGTTGAGTGAGTTCATAGAGTTTGTTTTGAAATGTAAAGCCTTTCAAAATCGTTTATGCCGCAAAGGCATTGTAAATCGTTGAAATGTAAAGTCTTTCAAAATCGTTTATGTAGCAAAGGCATTGTAAATCCACTCAGTTCCAAGTCCCGCCCATACAAAACTTGCAACCTGTGTGTTCACAACCCACTGCCAAAGTGTGTAAAGTTTATGTTCAAACAGAAATCGTCAAATGAATTCACATAATAGTGCATGACTTAATGTATCGATGTTTACTTGACCTAATTATACCAAGACCATCAGTTCATTGAATGTACCAAGACCATCACTCCAATGAATATACCAAGACCATCACCCAATGAATGTACCAAGACCATCATCCAATGAATGTACCAAGACCATCATCCAATGAATATACCAAGACCATCAGTCCAATGAATATACCATGTAAATACTACGTATGGCCAAACTGTTACTACGCATGACTAAGCATTTCAATTCGGCTAAACATGTAATTTGCAAATAGTCATGAATGCAATAAACATTATTGAGCATGTATCTCCCCCAAAGAGTTTAATAACAGCATTAAAACAAGAAAAGTGGGGCTATGGAACTCACTTGGATAAACTGGAATAACGGCAAAAGTAAGTACACTGAGGTTTATAATGTAATGCGTCAACCGGGACCTATTATCAATGATATGATATGTCATGAGTGGCAATGTAATGTTATGCATGCACTTCGTATGTTATTTATACCATTTACGGGTTTTTGAAAATATTACTCGTCGTCGAAAAATACTCTTTTGACGTCTTGAACCTTCAAAAATGACTTTACATGTTTTTACGTCAAAATGTCATCCTACAATGGTTTTATAATGACTTTTGGTGAAATTACCACTTTTCGTCGCAAAACAATGTCGTCGGAAAAATCATGAAATCAACAAAAATGACTCCGGAAAAGTAGTCGTAAAATAGTGTACGTCGATCGTTAGAGAACGAACTCGACGGTTTTGGAAAGTTTGTGTCGATATCTAGAAGTTTCAGTTCAGGATTTTTCGTCCAAAAGGTCTCGATCATAAAGATATTAAAGGTTAAAGTTGGTGGTTTTGCTAATTGTGTGCGAGAAAATAAGTTTCGCCAATGTTTGAACATCCGTAATTAAATCACTATAACCCCGCTTGACAAACGGCTTTTGTTTTGAAAAATATGGCCGATGAACTTGATTTTACTAGAAGACACTTCGTTATAAAAGTTTTGCATCATAGTTAAAAGCGCCGCAAACATAGCCCTTACAAATAATAAAGTACTTGTAACGTAAAAATAATATAATTTTCGTAAATTAATATTTACGGCAACTTTATGAAAACGTGCATATATTTGTCGTTTTAAATCCGCTTTCACGTAAAATATGTCCTTAGCTTCGTATCGAAGTAAACTAATATATTTTTGAGAAGTCGAAATAATTTGTGAAGCTTAAGGCTCGTTTTTGACCCGAAATATGTAAAAACTGCTTGCTGTTTTTCAGAAAAAAAATACGTTTCGTCGTCAAACTTTAAAAATTCACCACGGCTTCGTTATAACTCCGTTTTTATCCGTTCAAGCGGCCACGGATTCGTTTTAAAGTATATTTTCTAATTATCAAGGCCAAAACTTCGTACCATCAGTGGGTTTTTCCAGAAAATCAAATTAAGGACAGAACGTAAAATATAGTTTACGAAAATAGTTTTTCTCGGACAAAACCTATTCTAATCCCTTCAAATCAACTCCAAAGCTAATCTAATCCTACCATACACCTTCTTAGGGTGTCATGGGTTCCTAATCACCATCAAGACCAAAGAATAACTTGGGAATAATTATAGGATGACTATATTGTATATATAACTCTAAAATCTTGAAATAAATGGTATAAATCACATAACTTGCATATAAGCTCCAAAATGATAAGAAACATATGAAATGATAAGGAAACATAAAATGATGAGAATATGCTTACTAGTGCAAGTGAAGAGGTGTAGGTAACAAAGGATTAACTTAGATATCCTTGGTTTTTATTTCAAAACCATAAAAAGGATATGATCTAGGTTGATAAACACACTTGACTTGCAAAAATCTTGATCCTCTTGGTTTTTGTTATGGTGGCCGGTTTTGTGAACCCAAAAGAAAGAAGAGAGAGTTTTTGATAGTGTGTGAAGATTTTTAGGTGAAGTGAATTATTGAATGAATCTTGAGATAGTGTAAAAATATATACCATTGAAAATTTTGGTTCACTCTTAAATGCAATACTCCCCCAACCGGTTTTAAGGGGTCTTGGTCTACCAAAAATATATATATATTTTTTTTTATCTTGCAACTTGTATAATTTGTGTATTATTTGGTACAAAATGTAAGTAAAACAAAGTTAAATTAAGGTGAAGGAAGTTTTTGTACAAGTAACTTTTAGTAAATTAAAATAGATTGTATTGAGGTGATAAAATTGTAAAATACTTTCCTTGTGAAAATTGAGTGATAAAATAATTATCGTAAGATTTTTAAGAAAACGACGTAATAATTAAACTTTAACGATAAATATACCAATTAAATTTGAAACACTAGGAAAACTAAAAATATAGTTTTTATGAACTAGATGTAAGTTTAAAATACCTCGGATCATTTTTGAAAGTAACGGATAAATATTCAAAATAAAAACTCACGCGATAAAATTATTAAATATAAAAATTTACGCGTAAAATATGAAATGAAATGTCGTGAATGAACTAATGAGATGCACATGATGTCCATGAAATGTAGACTACTCATAGTCCATATGAAATGTACGTGATGTCATGATCATGAATTCGCCGCTAAACCTCCAAGGTTACGCGAATTTGAAACAAGTAAACCAAGTTTACTATAAATATTGAAATAATGAGACATGAATGGTGTCGAGAAATGACCTGAAAGTACGGGTTGTCACATTCGCCCATCCAAAAAGGAATTCAGTCCCTGAATTCAATCGTTGTTAGGTCTAACGGGTTTTGGGTTTGATGTAGCAAACTTTCCCATTCCCGAGCAAAACCCTCAAAAGACTTTTGGTAACCGATTTTACTTAATCTCACAACTCATCAAACAAGAACCGTCATGAGATTAGGCTAAATCGGTTTAGTAACAACTTGTTTCTAGCTCGATCTTTGCAACTCATCAAACAAGAACTCGTCACGCGGATCAAACTGAAACAAGTGGTTTGAAGAAAATCTTTGAAAATTTGGCTCGATTACGGAATTGCTTACTCATATAAGACTACTACTCCTTCATTGCATGATTCTTCCCGAATTAGACATAGGTGATCAGGCTATGTATAATTTAGGAGTAACTATACAATGCTTGGACTAATCGACTCATATGATGTTTGGTGTTGAGTCAACTGATGGTAAAATCGTGATGAACATCGAGGAGAGAAGACATGGAGAAGTATCGTTAAAATGATAGTTAAAGTAACAAGAATTAAGACCCACGTAAATGATAACAAATCGGAAAGAAAATAAAGTACGATAGATGAGAATATTTTACAACGGGTAGTTTAGCAAAAGTAATACATCGTTAAGTTATAAAGTTTCGGATACGATGGAAGACATAAAATTAGTACAACATAGTACATAAGGAGAAATAAGACTGTTAGTTTCCGAACTCCTTCAGTCTTCCGCGTCGTTGATACCTTGACGAGCTCCTTCTAACATATATACATTCCCATGAGCACCTTCGACTTGTTGACCTTGGTTTTGAGGACATTGATTCCGATAGTGTCCTTGCTCCCGCATCCGTAACATGTAACCATGGCCTTGCCTCTACAATTCTGGCAAGGTGTCCCGCTTGTTGACACTTGTAGCACTTAGCGGGACAAAGACCCGTGTGATGATACTTACATCGATTACATAGTGGGTAGGTTCCAAGATAACCTCTCGCCTTCTATTGGTGCAAAGAACATATACCATCGCAGCTTTCTTGCCCTCTTTTCTGCTGTTGATGATGGTTAGTGTTGTGGTTGTGGTTGTTGTTGTTATAATCTCCTTGGTCGCCTTCCCATTTCCTTTTGTTGTTGTTGAGTTGGTTATCGCCGTTGTTGTTGTTGTTGTTTTGGTCATTGTTGTAGTTGGTGCGGTTGTTGGGGTTGTTGTTGTTTCGGTTGGTGTTGGTGTACTTACCTCGCTCACCACTTGTGCCATCAATTTCGAGTAACTCGAATAGCTTCCTCGATTGTTTGTGGATCAAACGAAGTCACATCTCCTTGAATCACCTCGGAAGTCCCCAATGAAAGCCTCTAGCAACTTCTCATTATCGAAACCATGGACGGGCATAACACGCCAATTCACAGAATCTCCGAATGTATGTCTCAATGTCGCACCCAATCGTGACCAATTCATAGAACTCCGTCTCCAACTTTTGATTTACTCGAGGACAAAACTTCTTAGTCACCAAGCTCTTAAATTCCTCCCACGTAAGCTTAAAAGCATTTTCCATACCAATCGGTTGAGCGATGAATTCCACCATGACAACGCTCCATCGAGTAAAGTACTCGTAGCATACTTAACCTTCTCGTCATCCTGGACGGTTACAAAGCAAGAATACCGATTCCAACTTTTCAAACCATCTAACCATAGTCGTAGCTCCTCGGTACCTCGAAACTTAGTGGGTTCAAGATTTTGAAATCTTTGTACGAGCATTTCTTAACCCCGGATCCTCCGGCATTACCGGTAGTAGCGACTAGTCTAGCGGCTTCAAGAAGACCATGGCCTCGAAGAATAATGCTAGCAGCCCACCGTTTCCTTTCAACTCTTAGAGCATTTGCAATGCTATCATTCACTAACTTCGAATAGCCGCTTGGGTCATTTCAACTGTAGCTTTCTTGATGCCATATCTTCTTCAAAACAAGAGAAATGTGAGACGAGCAAAATCCGATGTTAATAATAAGCGCTCTAAAGAGATGTGATAAGAAATGATAAGTTTGAGGTTATGTTTCCAAAATGATCGTCGGTTTCCGAAAAGATGGGTTATGAGGTGTTGTAAGCACTTCAATGAATGATGGTTTAGAGACTTAATGTGTGAATAAAGTGTAACTCGACATGTTAGTGGTGAAACAAAGGAGTGAGAGTGACTTAGCCTATATAAAAGTTTATCCGGCATTCGACGTTATCGATGATGAATCACCGATATAAAAATTGTGATAGGGAATGACAAGGAATTCTCCACGTTAGAGTATGGGGAAAAGATAATGGGATGGGTATTTAAGGGCATCCATGTGACAATCGTTGTGAAATGAAAGTAAATAACTCGAAAATGTACGTAAAACCGCATGTAAAGTGAACATTCACTTGTGATGAAATGATGAGATGCTATGATAATGTAGTTATAGTCTAGGGTCAATGATGCAACCTAGTTCTCTATAATCAAGCTCGATGCCAATCACACACCCCAAATTACTGCTTTGCAATGAATGGAATTCACGGGATTGATCGTCATAGCATCACAATCACAGTTATATTGAACGACCTAAAGTGTCGTTTGGAAAATACATCGCTTGATTTAATAAAATAATCGAGTTTACAAAGTAGGTCCCAAATGTAAATCAACTTGTGCGGAAATAAGTTTGTTACAATTCAAACGATGTTTTAAAGTCACGAAACCCAAGTGAGACGCGTCGTCACCACGACTCCATGATGTGTCCAAATGCATGCCATGAAGTGAATGCCTTAGATACCGAGATAAAACATGCTAAAAGTGTCAACACAAAGGTTGAGTGAGTTCATAGAGTTTGTTTTGAAATGTAAAGCCTTTCAAAATCGTTTATGCCGCAAAGGCATTGTAAATCGTTGAAATGTAAAGTCTTTCAAAATCGTTTATGTAGCAAAGGCATTGTAAATCCACCCGGTTCAAGTCCCGCCCATACAAAACTTGCAACTGTGTGTTCACAACCCACCGCCAAAGTGTGTAAAGTTTATGTTCAAACAAAATCGTCAAATGAATTCACATAATAGTGCATGACTTAATGTATCGATGTTTACTTGACCTAATTATACCAAGACCATCGTTCATTGAATGTACCAAGACCATCACCCAATGAATATACCAAGACCATCACCCAATGAATGTACCAAGACCATCATCCAATGAATGTACCAAGACCATCACCCAATGAATATACCAAGACCATCGGTCCAATGAATATACCATGTAAATACTACGTATGGCCAAACTGTTACTACGCATGACTAAGCATTTCAATTCGCTAAACATGTAATTTGCAAATAGTCATGAATGCAATAAACATTATTGAGCATGTATCTCCCCAAAGAGTTTAATAACAACATTAAAACAAGAAAAGTGGGGCTATGGAACTCACTTGGATAAACCGGAATAACGGCAAAAGTAAGTACACCGAGGTTTATAATGTAATCGTCAACCGGGACCTATTATCAATGATATGATATGTCATGAGTGGCAATGTAATGTTATGCATGCACTTCAGATGTTATTTATACCATTTACGGGTTTTGAAAATATTACTCGTCGTTGAAAAATACTCTTTGACGCCTTGAACCTTCAAAATGACTTTACATGTTTTACGTCAAAATGTCATCCTACAATGGTTTTATAATGACTTTTGGTGAAATTACCACTTTTCGTCGCAAAACAATGTCGTCGGAAAAATCATGAAATCAACAAAAATGACTCCGGAAAAGCTAGTCGTAAAATAGTGTACGTCGATCGTTAGAGAACGAACTCGACGGTTTTGGAAAGTTTGTGTCGATATCTAGAAGTTTCAGTTCAGGAGTTTTCGTCCAAAAGGTCTCGATCATAAAGATATTAAAGGTTAAAGTTGGTGGTTTTTGCTAATTGTGTGCAGAAAATAAGTTTCGGCCAATGTTTGAACATCCGTAATTAAATCACTATAACCCCGCTTGACAAACGGCTTTTTGTTTTGAAAAATATGGCCGATGAACTTGATTTTACTAGAAGACACTTCGTTATAAAAAGTTTTGCATCATAGTTAAAAACTGCCGCAAACATAGCCCTTACAGCTAATAAAGTACTTGTAACGTAAAAATAATATAATTTTCAGAAATTAATATTTACGGCAACTTTATGAAAACGTGCATATATTTGTCGCTTTAAACCGCTTTTCACGTAAAATATGTCCTTAGCTTCGTATCAAGTAAACTAATATATTTTGAGAAGTCGAAATAATTTGTGAAGCTTAAGGCTGCGTTTTGACCCGAAATATGTAAAACTGCTTGCTGTTTTCGAAAAAAAATACGCTTCGTCAAACTTTAAAAATTCACCACGGCTTCAAGATAACTCCGCTTTTATCCGCTCAAGCGCCACGGATTCGCTTTTAAAGTATATTTTCTAATTATCAAGGCCAAAATTCGTACCATCAGTGGGTTTTTCCAGAAAATCAAATTAAGGACAGAACGTAAAATATAGTTTACGAAAATAGTTTTCTCGGACAAAACCTATTCTAATCCCTTCAAATCAACTCCAAAGCTAATCTAATCCTACCATACACCTTCTTAGGGTGTCATGGGTTCCTAATCACCATCAAGACCAAAGAATAACTTGGGAATAATTATAGGATGACTATATTGTATATATAACTCTAAAATCTTGAAATAAATGGTATAAATCACATAACTTGCATATAAGCTCCAAAAATGATAAGAAACATATGAAAATGATAAGGGAACATAAAAATGATGAGAATATGCTTACTAGTGCAAGTGAAGAGGTGTAGGTAACAAAGGATTAACTTAGATATCCTTGGTTTTTATTTCAAAACCATAAAAAGGATATGATCTAGGTTGATAAACACACTTGACTTGCAAAAATCTTGATCCTCTTGGTTTTTGTTATGGTGGCCGGTTTTGTGAACCCAAAAGAAAGAAGAGAGAATTTTTGATAGTGTGTGAAGATTTTTAGGTGAAGTGAATTATTGAATGAATCTTGAGATAGTGTAAAAATATATACCATTGAAAATTTTGGTTCACTCTTAAATGCAATACTCCCCCCCCCAACCGGTTTTTAGGGGTCTTGGTCTACCAAAAATATATATATATTTTTTTTTATCTTGCAACTTGTATAATTTGTGTATTATTTGGTACAAAATGTAAGTAAAACAAAGTTAAATTAAGGTGAAGGGAAGTTTTTTTGTACAAGTAACTTTTTAGTAAATTAAAATAGATTGTATTGAGGTGATAAAAATTGTAAAAATACTTTCCTTGTGAAAATTGAGTGATAAAATAATTATCGTAAGATTTTTAAGAAAAACGACGTAATAATTAAACTTTAACGATAAATATACCAATTAAATTTGAAACACCAGGAAAACTAAAAATATAGTTTTTATGAACTAGATGTAAGTTTAAAAATACCTCGGGATCATTTTTGAAAGTAACGGATAAATATTCAAAATAAAAACTCACGCGATAAAATTATTAAATATAAAAATTTACGCGTAAAATATGAAATGAAATGTCGTGAATGAACTAATGAGATGCACATGATGTCCATGAAATGTAGACTACTCATAGTCCATATGAAATGTACGTGATGTCATGATCATGAATTCGCCGCTAAACCTCCAAGGTTACGCGAATTTGAAACAAGTAAACCAAGTTTACTATAAATATTGAAATAATGAGACATGAATGGTGTCGAGAAATGACCTGAAAGTACGGGTTGTCACAGTATGTCATTTTTCTCCGTCAAGCGAAGAATATGCATCATTCTACATATGGATTGTTGTACGATTACTTGAAGCCTCATGAAAAGGAAGTTGATCGGGAAAGGATTCTCCGTGCTCAAATTGCCACACCTACACATCCGGAAAATCAACAACTTGCCTTATATGCTCAACAAAGTTATCCTCCTCAACAAGCAACTCAACCATCTGCCTGTGTCACACAAAACGATCATTCACAGCAACAATCTCAACAAAATCAACTGGTTTCATACAACAACAACAATGCTCAACCAATTGTTAGTGAAGCTAATGAGGACATCGATCCGTTCGAAGCATTGCAACAAGGATTTGTTATGATTTGTTGGATATTGGATTTCACTTACATATCATAACATTAACACAATGAGCATATAGATGATTTTAGAGAGAGAGAAAGTGGGATATTCTAGTAAGAGAAACTTGTAGAATATTAGATTATCAAAGAACATCCAACCCTCTACCTTGCAAGGTAGAGGGTATTTATAGGTTACAAACTAAACGACCTCCCGACGGCTGTGGATCGGGGATACGGTGGGTAAAGACCCGTCCTTCCTCCACGGTGTTGCACTAAACTATTTTACGCTACTAACTAACTAATTAACTACATAAAACGTAAATAACGACAAGTCTACGAGCTAACTTATGCTAGATAATAGTTGGGGTGACCGACTCTTCAATCTTGGAATTATCTAATTCCTAACAATCTCCCTAAGGAGGTCACCCCATGTTTTACATTTCAAATCCTAGCATTCTATTCTTGACTTTGTTCTTGAGCTCGTAGACTTTAATACATCAACTTCGCAATCTTTGTGCATAAGTAGTGCAACTTCAAAGTCTCGCATAGATTTGTACTTTAAAGTGGAGGTCATTAATGATCCATGAGATAATAATTATGAGCCATCTTTTGAGATCATCACTATCAAAATCTCTCGAGACATCCTTTGTGGTGTTGGTATTATGTGATGTTGTGACTTTAGGACCGACATGCTCACATTCGGATCATGATATCTTCTCATCGAGTAGCGGAAGCTTTAGTTGATTCATGATATTGGCGATGGCGTAGCGAAGCATGGAGTGAAAATATCGAGTCATTGATGCACTAATCATGATTTCTTTTGAGATGAATGTGTTAAGTGAGCATGCGGCTATGGATTGACCGCTTCATTACGATCACCGCAAACGTCGGGCGTACTGCATACAACGATTAGCAATAAATCGCACGAAAGTGTCTTTGATCACTTTCGTTGAATTGAGGTACACGCCCACGGTTCCCGTTGATCGATTACAAGTACCTTGCTGTGATCGGTATAATTCAAGAATTTCCTTGACGGGTTTCGAATGCTCTAGTTGTTCTCAAACCGAACGTCTCAAAGAAGACAACACGGAGTGAGTGAACCAAATAATTTTAAGTCCACCGATTGATGAAAAGAGATTTGAAAACAATCGTGTATTGCTCAAAAAAATTGTTTTGCAATACAACGAAGGTTTTATTGAAAATCAATTATCAATCATAAAACACCTTTTGGTTTGAAAAATGAGTACACGGTCGATGTGCTAAAGAAAAGAGTTGTTAAGCACAAAGACCGGTTTTCAAAGGTATCCGTCAATCCATATCACGAACTGTGATTGATTCAAGAGATTGAATCGCCCCATTGTTTCTGCTCGGTTGTCACATGGTTGATCTATATAATAGATCTCACATGCCACCTACCGGAGCTTGTTTGATGATGGCTCGAAGGCTTTCCATCTTCATTGTGAATATGATAACACATCACTCGGATGTTCGGCAATACCACAAGGATAATGTGGGACTCAAGATATAATCTCTTTCCACATTGTGTGAAACAGAGTCTTCATTGAAAGTGTCCTAATGAGATTTATTGATGATCTCGTGGCTCTAGACTCAATTTGTGCATATTTGGATCCTGTGTCGAGACTAGGAGAGGGTCTCCTTCTTCAATATCAACAATCTCTAAGAGAAAGTCGATAGATAATGTCGGTTCCCGTGAGAATGAAACAAGTCCTTTTAAGAGGAACTTGAGTGGTTTGGAAAGTTGAAGTGCGGCGTCACCGGGTCCATGACGTCTTGTCTTCAATACCGATGTTACCATCGGTAGCATATGAATTGAACCCGGTTTACGCCTAAGGTTGAATAAATGGAGGCTATTTGTTTTCACCCTTTTCACATTCAATTCTTTTAATTCTTCAACCCCTTCAATGCTTACCGAGACTTCATAGCAAGAACCTTGTTGGGTTTATTCCAAGACTAGCTCGGTCTTAGTCCGCACTCTTCCCATATCTCATTTTTCTCCTTTTATCATCATACCTAAGGACTTCTACACTAACTAGTGGATAGTCCTGGGTAGATCCCTCCGGTTCGGCGGATCATGGGAACACATACCTAACCTTATCATCCTTATATCACCGTACATAAAGTAAAGTTGGTCGGTCTATTTGGTATTGTTCATCCGCCATTGGAACCAATTGAAAACCATTTGAAAATCAATTCGGATACTTGTGATATATTATCAAAGCATTTTGTACCGAATTGTTTTGATATTTTAGAACGAGAACTCCCCTCAACATGTGCATCAAGTATTTGAAAATGTTTTGCACACGGAGGCAAGAGAAAGAATTAACTTCTTTGATTACCATTTTCTAAAAGATATCACCATCACTTCCTTGATCAAATCAAGTAGATAAAGCATTTCCGGGAAGGATGAGGTTTCCATAAATTTGCTCCCCTCAATATGTGCCTCGAAAAGATTTGAATAAGAGGAACCCTTTGCACCATACATGATCACCAACTTAGAAGCCATACGATCAAGGTACCTTAGAGAGATTTAAAGTTGTGTACCACGATGACTTGAATTTGCAAAGAGAATTCTCCCCTTAATATATGCTTCGAGATTCGAAAATTGTTTAGCACATATTAGAGAAGTATGCACAAAATTGGTCATCTTATCTTTTAACATCTTTCATATTTATATCACATTTTCTCCCCGATCAAAATCTTAAATCCTTTGAGATTTTGGATCTCAAGTGATTTAAATATGTATGAGGTAAAATATTTGTAGGAGAAAAATGTGTCCGGTTTTATATGATCAAAATTGGACAACACAAATGTTTCCCTTTTACAAGGGAAACCACAAGACAAATCCTAGCACTATTACATGTATTACGATTGTTCACATTTAGTACACCACATATTACACATATTAAAAAACACAACATAAACTCGCTTCCGAAGATGTCTTCATTCGATCCTCGAAGAAGTTTGTAGTGACCATCACGAAGCCTTCCACCAACAAAACTTTCAAGGTCGGAAGATCCTTCGATTCTTGAGTCTTCGTCGATTGCGGCAATGAAGTGTTCACACCTCTTCAAGTCATCATCATCCAAAAATAGTTTTAACCCAAGATTTCATATCAATTTTGGCTTCTTTCACTCGGTGTCAAGTTCTTCTTCACCAATTTGAGAGTACCATCACTAAACTTGTAGAGCTCACATAGACGATAAGCATACGAGATCCATATCATCGGTGAAGATGACGGCTCTAGGGGTGTCAAGGACTTTGTATTCGCAATGAAATTCATGCCCGCTTGCATTCCATTGTGGACTTGTAAGGTTGATCTGGTTTGGTAGCTTTCAATGCCAAGTCGAAAGTCCTCAACTCGTTTTCGAATGACTAAGCCCCGATCCAAAGAGTGACAATGCAGAGAGGCCTTTTCTCACGGACGGTAAATGCTCAAGGTGTCCTTGAAGATTCAAGAGATAGAGATCTTGAAATCATTTGGCGTAAGATGTTTGAAGTCGTTTTCTTCAATAGTATACTCTTTGAGGTCCGCTCTTTTAAGGACTATCTTCTTCAAATACTCATATCCATAGATAGGGAAGATCTCTACTCGAACAACACTTAAGATTTGCGCTTTGATCGACATCATTGCGTCTTTTATCGACACCATGTCTTTCGATGTAGAATTTCTTCTTTTGAACCACCGGTGAGAAATACCATAAGAAGCGGCAATATCATACTTTTGTTCTTCATCACCCGAATTGATCGGGAACCATCTGCTCAAGCCCCGATCGAGTAGGTTGCGACTTTCATCTTTGATATTGATAGAGCGGGTCTTCTTTCGGTGAGCGAGCACACGATATAGTCCAAGTCGTGATTGAAGAAGAATTCACTGAATGGTCATCGACCGTGTTCACCACCAAGAGGAAGAGATTTGTTGACATTGAGGCGGTCGATTTGCTCACCGACTTGGTCATTCAACATCTTATGGCATTCTTCCATCGATATTGAAGATGATTTGCATCAGAGTGGAAGACTTTGACAATTTCATAAGCTTGTCCTTCAAGATCTCTTGGAGTTATGGATGAGATACTCTTCCGTTCACAAAACCATCTAATAAAACTTCCCATGTCTCCGATGTAGTGCGTAAGAGAGTCTTGGTGGAACTTCATAATTATTGGTGATAGGCGATGCCCAATTGTTGTCGGGAATCATATAGTCGACTGGGATGGTCCATGTGGGTTACGGAGAAGGAGGTCTATCTTCCATAATGCGACTTTGAATTGTGTCTCTTGAAGGTGCTACCACGGATGTGCTAGTGCGATTCCCACCATGTAAGTATCAAACCAATCTTCGATGGCTTAGGAATATGCTTTGTAGATGCATCATCTTCATCTCGGTTCTAAGTCGGCCATGACATGCGACTCTTCGTGAACCATTTGATCATCGAGAATTGAGGTGGATGTGGATGTGAACCTTGAATCAACCGTCGTCCGTGCAGCAGATTTCTTCTTAGTACTGTTCTTTTGTAGGACCCGATTGATTAGAAGGTTTTGGCGGTGATGATGGTGGTTGTGGTGGAGGTGTGTTGGTTGTCGTAGAAGGATCACCGACTCCGAAGTTCCAGCGCCCCGTTGGTGGTGGAGGTGGAGGAGGATCTTTACGTTCTTCATCAATGATTCCATCACAATTGTTCTCCTTTTCTTTTTAGCTTCTTTTTCCCGACGTCAATCATAAACCGCTCATAATTGTCGAATTTAATGGATTCTTCAAGTGCCTCATAGAGTTTCTTGTGAACCTCATGCTTGTCCTCTTGACATCATACATCTTTTCAAACAGAGCGCTCTCATATCGGTGATAGGAAGGTCCTTGAATCGTCTAAGTGGAGCCTCCATAGCCCATTCCACAAAGATCCTTGACTTCTCCTTCAATAGCGGCGGAACCCCTTCATTGAAGTTGAGGTGCTCCAATCTATAGACACGATCCACAAGAGAATCAATGATTTAGGAAGTTGCCTTTCGAGCTTCTATCCTTTTACGGCTTTGTCCATGGTTGATCGAGGTGAGGATCGGTGGTGGGAAGGCGGTGGAGCAACCTCATCGCAATTGTAATGACGAGTTCGGGGGTTGGTGACGATGTTGGTGGTGTTTATACAGATTGATTGAGTAGGTATGGGAGGTGGAAGTGCGGTTGATAGTGAAGATGATGACATCGGAGGAATAGTTGATGTATCTTCTTTGAATCTTGACGGTATACATGGATTGTGCGATCTAAGGATTTGTCATTAATGAATTGATCACCAAAAGAGAAATCAGATCAAGATCCTTAAGTGAGGATAGAGAGTTAGTAGACGATTTGGTTCATCCATCTTCAAGGTCTCATCGGATCTTGTCTCAAGGTTCTCCTGCGAGCCTTTTTGCAGCAGGCGTCAACATTCAAGCAGATTGAGTCTCACTAAGTGTAGGAGTTTCTTTAGATGTTTGAGCACTTTGTCCACTCAGTTGTTCTTTAGCATGAGATGATTACATTCTTCTCTTGACTCATATTGATTGGTGGTGCTTGATGGAGATGATGAGATAGTTAAAAGCATGTGAGCGGCTTGTTCAGTTTCAACACTCGCAACCCCTTTTCCTTTGTCATGTGTTATTGGGGTTGTTTGTCGAGGTAGTTGAACAGGTTCTCTTAACACAACTCCACCTACTGGTGCTTTAACATTCTGACTTTCTAGGCTTTCTGGATTCCAAGTTGTAGATCGAGATCATCTTCATCAGTTAACTGGTAGTATTCCTTGATACCTCGGTGTTCTCACCAATTTCCTTTTCCACTTTCTTCCTTTTAACTTTCTGCTTCTTGGTTGCGGTGTCTGAATGTTGTGACCTTTCAAGTCTCTTTTTAGGAAGAGGCATAGGATGCTTGTGAGGTGACTTGGACATGGGAGCATTTGGTTGTAGAGGAGAGGTGTGACATCGTGAGAGGATCCGGTTGCTCTTTTCTTGTATTGCTTGAAGTAGTCCTTCTTCTTGATATCTTACGTGAGAAGACAATCGAGAATTGGCAATCCAAATAGTTCATTATCCATACCTCTAGGAACATATTTCGGTTTCCTAAAACATATTCATCTTACGCATTATGTAGAGTTGATTCACTCCTAGGATTGAATTTGTGAGTTTGTTGTAAGTCTTGGATAACAAGCTTAGAAAATCGATCTTTGGGAATTACAAGCTTGTTCTGCTTCTTTCGGCCTTGAGCTTTGTTACGAAATTGGTTACATCGGATATGAATGTGTTCATTGATAACGAAAATTCTTCCCAAATACGATCCGAGACATTCACATCAACCCTATTAACAATTCCCATAGGATTTGCAAGATAGGGATTCTCACTTTATCGAACCACGATGTTTTGCGGATAAGCACAAGTTAAGAATAGTTGTAATAGCTCTCGGGGTTGATACATGTGTCCGATGATGATGTCGGATGCTCTTGAAATCTTGTTCGATAACCCAACCCAATTAGAAAGACAATCGGATCGTCGACACGGTGGAGATTCGAGCGAAGGTTTGGGTCACATGGGGTGATTCCAAGAGCCTTGCTCGAAATAGCGAAATCAATCGTGAATTCCACATCATCCGGTTTGCGGGAGTATTGAGTGTGATTTTGTCCCATTGAGCGGTGTTCGAATTGTTGAATGTAAATAGTGGGAATCAAGCATTGCTTGGTAATAGCTACGAAGAAGTTAGTGTTCTTGAGGATGTCAATAGACACTTTGAGTATCGGATTTTGTTGTAGCTTTTGTAGGTCCACATAACAGTTACTTTTTCCAATATCAGCCCATTGACTCCTGGGAAGGATTTCTTCGTCTGAGAGAACTTTGGATGATGCCGAAGGAGTAACGATCTTTTCAGGGTTTGAGCTTGCCATTGATGATCTGAGCAAACATACAATCAACAGTAATGGTTGGGAACGAGTTAGATAATAACTGATAAGTGAGACAACATTGAGAGCACCCTTATGACATAGATACATAGAAGCAAGAACTCGAAAGGAGTCCCCAAAACACATACTGAGAAAGATTGAGTGACATAAGTGAGATATTTCAATGAAGAAGAATCTTCTGATAAATTTTCACACGACGAGGTGATAAGGGGTTAAAAAGCAAAAGAGTGCATTGCAAAGGGATCATGTCATGAGCCAAGATACAAATGTAGAAGTGATATAACAAATATGCATGAGGCAGAAAGTAACATTTGGTTGTCGTGAGAGAAACCAAGTACCTTTTACCTAAACAGAAATGTCATAGCAGATTACATAGTGTATGTTGACTCAACAAGTTGAATTAGGAGATCCTAAGTATTGTGAGAATGAGATCAACTTTAGCAATAAACCTCTTGAACATTTTAATAACCCTCGACCCTAAGACTAATTCTCAACATGAAAGTGAACAATGTTGCTATCTTGTAAAGACAAGTCGCCATCACTAGTACCACAGACAAGTCGCTAATAGTTTAGCTCTCTAAGTCGCTATGCTAATTCGCCAACTTGTAAAGACAAGTCGCCATGAACAATAACAAAACCAAGTCGCTACAAATCTGTTAACTAAGTCGCTAAGGTTACTAATTCGCTAACTTGTGAAGACAAGTCGCCATGAACAGTAACACAACCAAGTCGCTACCAATTTGTTAACTAAGTCGCTAATGCTACTAATTCGCTAACTTGTAAAGACAAGTCGCTGACAACTAACTCGCTACCCAAGTCGCTAGAATATAATAAGCTAATTAAGCTACGGAAGCGTAATCGCTAAGTTGAATGCTAACTCGCCATGAAGAACATTCAAGCTAAGTCGCTACCAAGAACATGATAAGTCGCCATCAAGAACACACATATCAACAAAACCCAACAACCCAATCCACTGAGCATACAACACCAGATCATGAAGACAAATCATCAAGCAATCAATATAAGATATACCAAGCAATTTGTACACATTCAATCATCATAATAGCACCAAAACAACAACAACAAAGAAAAACAAGATTTCATGACAAATCGAACCTAGGAGGGAATCAAGCAGTCACAATACACGAGCTCGTACGGATCTGGTTAAAGTAACAAGTTAGAAATTAAACACAAACGCGTGATAGAGAACGAAAATGGGAGAGATTCGACATACCACTTGCTAAGTCGCTAGGATGAATACTAGGTTTTGACGAGAAGAAGGAGAAACAAAAGCGAGAGAAAAATTATTTAGAAATGAAAAAAACTTGGTAAGTCGCTAGGGGTGTAGGGCGGAACATATGCAATATGACACTTTCGGTCCACATGGTTTCTGAATGAAGTGAGATAAGTCGCTAGTGCAACACAACTTTCAAATATATGACAAGTTTGGTCCCTATGGTTTTGATGAGCAGTGGTAAGTCGCTATCACGGATTATAGACTAAGTCTCTAGCATAGATTATCACAATGATCACCATGAATCAATTAATCATTAAGTCAAATAAGCATTTAATGCTAGGCACTTAATACATAGGCACACAATGATAAACACATGAGCAAGATACGACCACAACCTACAAATACCATAACCAGATAGTTACAAAGGCAAAACACGACCTCAACTTACTAACGAGCAAGCATTATAACCAACACAGAAGCCAAAGGCATAGATGGTCAAGAAAAAACATACACAATCTCCCCCTCAATCAATGTCATCAAAGAACATTGATTGACATTAATCAACCCCATTATAAAGAAACAAGAATATTTCAATTGTTCGAACTTCATCTATGATCCCGTGCCATTATTGAATGACATTTCTAGGACCGTAGATGTTATCGATAACAATGAATGTATTCTTTATTAGATTAGGAAAAACATGATAAAATTGTAAATTTAAAAGAATGACATATATATAAAATTAAAATTAAAATTGTAAAAAATAATTTTTAAGATTTTTTTTTTTTTTTTTTTTTTTTTTTTTTTTTTTTTTTGAAATTTGATTTATACACGATATAGAAGAGCGAGTCCCGATTCAAGATGAATAGGAGTCAACGAAAGAAGTACATCAACTCGGCATGCTATAGCTCTGAATGAGCTATGGTCATTTCGATGGGAACCAAGTCATGAAGTTCTGATTGAGTTGAGCATTGTCCACGAAAAGACGAGAGCACATTGTACTGGAAGCACATGTAGACTTGTACATAGAAGGGTTAGTGACATGTTTAATCTCACATTTGGATGCATCACAGTATAACACAGACGTGTCATTAATGGGGATCCTATTAGGTTCTACATTCTTGAAAAATTTACTTGTGGGAATCCACTTGAGGCATGATCTAGGAATGTAAGTTCGTTTAAGTCCTGTAAACTTAAAAAATCTGCCAGTGGGAATCCATTTGAAACCACAGTTAGTTGAACTAAATGAGTGCACAACCTTGTTTTGACTATTTGTCCTTTTGTGATCAGAGAATTTCTTAGGGGATTGATCAGTCAAATGATGTTTTGCATGAGAGCTAGTTAAACTTATTGCATTTCGATCTGTGAGAGTTGACCATAAGTCCTATGTTTGAGATTCATCATATCTGAACTAGGCAATGAAGTGACCGGTTTTGACAAAATGTACATATTATCAACTTGGGATGTAGGCTTAGATTTCAATGGTTTAGCTCTTTCAGACCTAAAGGCATTAGGTTGTTTAATAACCGTTCGTTTCAAGTGGTTCTGAACATTTGACTTTCCCAAAGTTGAAGGTTTTGCAAACTTAGTGTTCATCCTATTTCCAACAGACTTCCTGAGCTCATTTTTTAGGGCAACAATATTGAAGCTCTTATCCTGAATTTGTGCTTTGAGGTCATCAATGTCTTTCATCAAGAGGTTAGATTGATTGACTAACTTAGAGTTTGTTTCCTCAAGGTTCTTTCTTAAATGCTCATTTTCTCTTAGAAGGTTGGACACACATAGAGCTAGTTCGAATTTCTAGATTCTAGTGCATCACTCATCTCATGACGATCATATTTACGGGCTTACGAAAGAAGTGATTTGATTGCCTATGGTCGAATCTTTGTCCCGAATCGGGATTTTAAGCGATTAATTTCAAAAATTCTCTAAATTCGGAAGTTCCCGATTAGTACATGATAAAACATTTCATCCTTTTGTTGTATTTCAATTTGCAATGAGATACGGTGTTTTCAAGAATTGAAAATTTGTTTGAAAGCTCATCATATACCCTTTTTCAATCATGTTACTTGCATTAGATTCGTGCAAAACAAAGATTGATTCCACATTGTTATGTTCGAGTATCATGTACCTTTTATGAGAATTTGTGTGATCGGATAAGTGTACCTTATTGATTGATACCTTTTCGACTCGAGAATTTGAGATCGTCCTTTTCATTACAAGCGAGATTACGCAATCGGTGTCATCTGCTGGTTCAAGCGGAATGTAGCATGTCACGTCTCCATTGCTCCATGGAATCTCTTGGCACTCATTCAATTCATTCGACCTCTTTAGCGTTGATGTATGTTTCCATATTACTCATAAGTTGAATAAATGAGTTTACGAACTCATGAATTTCCATTCCGTGTGTTTCTTGAAAGATATTCCGGTCATGATATCATCAAAATCGAGGAGTATTCTTCCGGGTAAGTGGTGAAATTGGTTGAAGATGGTTTGGAGAGCGACACGAGAATCATCGGTTGAGAACTTTTCTTTGGTAATTTGAAACCTCGATCGTTCTAAGTTAAGTAAAAGCAGTTCTTGTCAAAGTGGGAAAATCTGACGAAGGATGGCACAACTTGTTCGATCCATGGTTGTAGATAAGAGTAATTTGAGAAGTCGGTCGAGATGTTGAAACGGCTCACTAGTGCATTCCATATTCTTAGCATCATTTGCGGACATTAAGAGTGACTTATTTGAGTTGTTTTGATTAATCGTTCTTTGAATCATTAAGTGTATGGCATTCGGATAAGCATTCTATTTCACTATTACGTGTTGTGTCATAGAGAGCAAGTACTTTGGTGATTAAAGGATCCGTGATGGTGACATTGTGTTATTATGAATTACTCCCCAAGTCTCTAGAGATTTTGAACCAACTCGCTAGCAACTAAATAGCAATAATCCCAAGTCGTTACATCAACATCCAAGTCGCTAAGTACAAGTCGCTAATCCTCTAATTCGCTAAACCACCAAGTCGCTAAACAATTTCAAGTCGCTAAGTAGTAACTCGCTAAGCATTAAGTCGCTAGCAAAATTTTGGCAGCAATTCGCTACACAAGTCGCTAAAGATACAAGTCGCTAAATAGCAACTCGCTACAAACCAAGTCGCTACCTCCAAGTCGCTACCTGTGGTGGAAAGTCCACTACTTGTACTTTAAGTCGCTAGTTCTAAGTCGCTAGCTTCAAAACTGTAACTCGCTACGAATTTGCAAACCAAGTCGCTACGAAGAATAAAGTCCGAATGTCAAGTCGCTAGCAAGAAAACCACAAAAACATCACTTTTCAATCCAAAAACTACCCAACCACGATGATTCAAGCTTACCAAATCAAAACCTAAACACTTGTGATGATTCTAAACATAAAAGTACTATCAAAATCCAAACTTTAACACTAGAGATCACCCAAATGATGCAAAAACCACTAAACTTTTTCAAACTCAAAAACCACCTAAAACCACTAGAAATCCAAAGATGTGCAAGATATGATCTAACCATGGCTCTTGATACCAATTGTTGGATATTGGTTTCACTTACATATCATAACATTAACACAATGAGCATATAGATGATTTTAGAGAGAGAAAAGTGGGATATTCTAGTAAGAGAAACTTGTAGAATATTAGATTATCAAAGAACATCCAACCCTCTACCTTGGAAGGTAGAGGGTATTTATAGGTTACAAACTAAACGACCTCCTATCGGCTGTGGATCGGGGATACGGTGGGTAAAGACCCGTCCTTCCTCCACGGTGTTGCACTAAACTATTTTACGCTACTAACTAACTAATTAACTACATAAAAGCGTAAATAACGACAAGTCTACGAGCTAACTTATGCTAGATAATAGTTGGGGTGACCGACTCTTCAATCTTGGAATTATCTAATTCCTAACATTTATGTTGATGGCTAATATGCATGAGTTACACATGAGTGACACAGCCCGAGTATGACATCGATGGCTTGTCTCGTGTACCGAACAAAACATATTTATCTCGGATCTAATATCTCCGCCAACATCCGAATCCGGAAGGCTCGTAATATTCAAAATGAGTCATTTACATCTCATTTCGATGATTTTCAAATAGACCTCAGTAGTTACATTTGACGATCAAGATGACCTTATGGTTTCCTTTGATAATCAAATTGACTCCGTGGTTATACTTGAGGATCTAAATAATGATCATGTTGTGACTTCATTGAACAAGCCGAACTTTTGCCTCATCCAGATCTTGATCTCTTACTTAAAGACCAAAGAATCCCAAATTGAAGAATGTTGTGCATTAAATCAAACCTTAAAAAGTAAAAATGCACTGTTAACTAAGGATTTTGAATATTTACAAAAGCAACTCAACTTTTTCAAAACTCAAGAAAACGTGAAAAGGTTTTGAAGCGCCTTTACTAAATCTCATCAAAGCGAAAAATATTTAGAGAGACAGATCGTGATCTAGCCGCTCAAGAATGCTTTATTGTCCGAGATAGAACAACTGAAACATGAACATAAAAAGCAAATTAACGCTCTCACCTTGGAAAATCAAAAGCTAAAATGAGTTGTTAACTTGTCAAAAGCAGTTCTCTGATACAAAAAGCATTCCACGAACCGAATAGATAATCATCTTGAAGAAATTATCGGCTTGCAACGCAAACTTAAAGAGTTTAAAATGTTGTTTACAAACATGGTGAGTCAAGAATGCTATTGAAAAGTTTACCTTAAAACCCGATCCAAAAGGATATGGACCAAATCTTGCCGACACAAACCAAAGCTTTCAACCAAAACATTCAAACCAAATCCTCGAAGTTTCGGTCACGAGAATATAAAATTTATAATTACATTATGAGTGTTGTTGAATATCATCATCAAGAGGAATTAGATGCAAAAGACGAGTCGATCAAAATTAAAAGCATTGTTTACAACAAACCTTTAATTATTCAAAACCGATCACTTTTGTCACACCAACGGATTCTTCTAACACACCAAGGGTTATCATCAAAACACCGAGTCTTCTAATGTTAATCCCCAACCGATTATGCACAAATTTATGGTCCTTTACCTTCCATTAGTGGAGTAACTCAAAACACGAAAATCGCAAAATTCTTAGATATTTTGATATTTTCATGGTCGACCTCAAAACTTTAGAACATGAGATAGAATATCATTCGAAATCAAAGTTCAACACTTTCAATCGCCTCTGGCGCGAGAACAAAGAGACATTTTTCGGAAAAATCTTTTACCAAATGTTAAGAATTTGAAAAATTGTGCATTGTCTTGGGAACGGACTTTCATAAGGAACTTGAGTGATGAAGGTCGTTTCGAGAAAACAAACATCTATTTCTAATACTAAACGGAAAAGAAAATGTTGAGAAAAGATGTTGATCGACTCTTGAAAGATGTTATCTGTCGATATCCATAATGTTGTGTTATTCTATTCTTTGCCACATGCATCCGATTATATCTCTACCGATAAGGTTGACTCTGTGGTAACTGTTGAGAATACCGATAATGTGCTTCGATCGAGTCTTTAAAAGTCGAAATGAACGATTACTTAACGAACTTTACAATGCAAAACGTCGTCTTAATTGGTGTGAAAAGATATTCACAATCAACAACTTGGTTTTCAAAAGAAAATCGCTCGATTATGCAAAATCTTCGATCCTAAACTTGAGCAACTGGATGATCAAAACGTGTCTTTGAAAAGTCAAATCTCAAAATATGAACAAGAACTTGTAAAGTTAAACAGAATATGGTGTCATATTTGATTTACTCAATAAGACTCATCATGAAGCATCAAACGAACTTGATCACTATCTTGCTCACACTAGAGAAGTCATGAATTTTGCCGGTAATATTCGCTCGAAAATCAAGATTTGATTCACACTATCTCTAAGTTAAGAGAAATGTTAGAAAGTATGAACTACTTCCGCCTACCATCATTAAGAGATTAGCACCCGTAACACTTAGTAATCGTGAACCTAGAATACCCACTGCCAAATCACAATTTGCTAACGTGCTTCCTTCTACCGAAACAGAATAGTTGCGTCTTTTCCAAATGTCTCGCACTTCACGCCCTAGAGCACTCAATCAAGAATAGGAAGTTGCGACCTAAGAAAAGATCAATAAGGAATGCTAAAGTAGAAGAACACCCTAGGACTATGAATAAGACTCACGTTGCTTCCACTATAGATATTAAGTCGCAAATGTAATAGAAATAGAGATGTAATGAATGCTAAACCTTTAAGTACTTTTGATATTCGATCGATGCACCTTGTGTTATTTGTCGTAAAAGTATGAATTCGATTGTCATGACAAATGTGTTGCTAAAGCTATAATCTCGCTTACGGAATCCTAAGAATCGGCATACCTCTAGGCCCACTAATCATTCTAAGTTTGTGCTTGGTAGACCGCCTCTTTAGATTCTAAGGCAAGCATTGTTGTCCCCTGTAGCTCCGGGCCACCTCCTAAGAATGTAGTACCACCTAGTGCATTCACAAAGACTAAAGCAAACAAGAGTTATAGATGGCGAAATGGATATATAACACATTAGGATTTAAATGGATGCCTAAAGTTATTAATGTGTGTATGTCTACTATCATCGCTCCGAACCCTCTAACATTTCGGGTTCCACATCTACTTCTATTCCATCCGTGTCGCCTGTGTAATGCGGTGATACTGATCATTCTCTGATTGTTGATAGCGGATGTTCCCGACACATGACGAGCAACCTTAAACTCTGTTATCAAACTTTATTGCAAAGTTCATTGGCATCGCAGATTCGGAATGATCACTTGCAGCTATCATGGGCTACGGAGACTACATCAATGGGAACATCGAAATTAGCGTGGTTTACTATGTGGAAGGCCTCGGTTTAGCCGAGGATGGTCTTTAGTCCATCTATGTGTAGAGGTTGATGTTGGTATACATTGTGCGATTCCGAGGATTCAAATGGTTTGTTGAAGATTCCGCGACATCCGTGTGCAGCCTCATTGGCAAACGGGTTGAAGAACGCATTTGGATCAAAATCTGCAGTGGGGTACTTCATTCGAAATATCATCACCGGTTCATCATTGTTGGAGGCGGTATGTTCAATCTGTTGTGTTGGAGTCAATTGGTGTAGGTGCATCTTCAACAGTAGTTGTTGTAGCAGTGTATCGGTATAAGAATATTATCGGGTTGTGCAATGGATACAATGGATACACCAGAGCACGCTCATTAATATCGTCACGTAACGTAGGAGCAAATAACCTTTCCATTTGTTGACGAGTTAGGCGAGGGCTTTCTTCACCGATGATGGGGTTGAGGAAGTTTAAACGGTTGTGACCGGGTTCTAAGTCGTTATACTCGAAGCCATTTCCGTGAGTTCATCGAAATGAGCATGAATCGCTTCCATTACCTCCTTAGTTCGACGATTCCGATTCGAAACCTTTAGAATTGTCACGGTATCCAATAAAGACTCCAATATCGCCTTTTGCTTTGAGCTTTCCAAAATCATCACGATCATTATTCGGATAGCAAAGGGATCCAAATACATGAAAGTGTTTGAGATTCGGTTTATAGTTGTGGACAAGCTCGAAAGGTGTTTTGTTGTGGCGTTTGTGATCATAGAACGGTTTTGAGTATAGCATGCGATGAGGCGACACGCCCATAAGTAACTGAAGTTTAGCATTGATTAACATTGTTCTGCAGCCCACTAACGTTCGGTTTCGTCTTTCAACAACTCCGCTTTGTTCGTGTGTCCGTGCAATAGATGTTTGATCTGAATTCCACTTTCTCATAAAATTCACGAAGGGTTTTGTTAACAAATTCGGTTCCTTTGTGCGTCCGAATAATCCGGACGGTGTTGGAGTGAATCAGATCTTTGTGAGAAAGGTGATGATCATATGTGGAGCTTGGTCTTTGCTACGAAGAAAATAGACCCAAGTCCATCGTGAGTAGTCATCAACAATTACTAATATGTAGCGTTTGCCGTTTATTGTTTGCACACGCATCGGGCCACACAAATCCATGTGAAGAAGATGAAGCACATCTTGAGAGCGTGTTCCACCTTTGAAGGAAAATGAGCACGAGTGCTTTTCCTTGTTCATCTTTGAGCAAAGGTGATCTTTTGAATACCGGAATCGTGGGAGTCCTTCAACTAGTTTGTGTCGAGCAAGGTTGGTGATGGTTTGAAAGTTTAGATGTGAGACGACGGTGCCATAGCCGGATTTTGTTGATGTTGCCTTAGAAAGTAAGCGGATGGGAGATGAAGCAACCATGTCTTGCATAGAGATAGTGTAGAGACTAGAATTAAGCGAGCTGACATAAGATCGCTTCCTTGTAGATCACGAATGAAACAAGTTTTCTCCCGAAAGCAACCTCCAAATCTCCATCACAAAATTGACCTCATCGAAAGCAGTTGTGACCGAGGCCTTCCACATAGTAAACCCTGCGATTTCGATGTTCCATTAACATAATCTCCGTAGCCCATGATGGTGCCAAGTGATCGTTCCCTAATCTGACAAAGGCCAATGAACTTTGCAATAAAGTTTGATAACGATTTAAGGTTGCTGTCATGTGTCGGGAACATCCGCTATCAACAATCCAGAGAATGATCTCAGATCACCGCATTACACATAGACGACACGGATGGAATAGTAGATGTGGAACCCGAAATGTTAGAGGGTTCCAAGGCGGTACGTTAGACATACACACATTGACAAGTTTAGGCATCCATTTAAATCCAAGTGTGTTATATATCCATTTCGCCATCTCAGTAACTACTCTTTGCTTTAGTCTTAGTGAAAGCACTAGGTGGTACTACATTCTTAGGAGGTGTAGCGAGCTCTGTGATAGCAATGGTTGCCTTAGAATCTAAAGATGGTGGTTTACCAAGCACGCACTTAGAATGATTAGTGGGCCTAGAGGTATTCCAATTCTTAGGATTCCGTAATCGAGAGATTATAGCTTTAGCAACACATTTGTCATGACATTGAAATTCATACTCTTTTGACAAATAACACAAGGTGCATCGGGCTCGAATATCAAAAGTACTCAACGGTTTAGCATTCGTTACATCACTATTTCTATTACATTTGCCGACGTAACATCTATAGTGGAAGCAACATGATTTTTATTCGAGTCCTAGGGTGTTCTTCTACTTTAGCATTCTGATTGATCTTTTCTTAGGTCGCAACTTCCTATTCTTCGATTTAGTGCTCCTAGGTCGTGAAGTGCGGACGCTTGGAAAAGATGCAACTATTCCTGTTTCAATGAGGAAACACATTAGCAACTTGTGATTTGGCGGTGGGAATTCTAGGTTCACGATTACTAAGTGTGACCGGTGCTAATCTCTTAATCACGGTGGGTGGAAGTTGTTCATACTTTCCTAACATTTCCGTAACTTAGAGATGGTGTGAATCGATTTTGATTTTCGAATCGAATATTACCAAAGAAAATTCATGACATCTCTAGTGTGAGCAAGATAGTGATCAAGTTCATTAGATGCTTCAATTCGAGTCTTTTGAGTAAATCAAATATGACACCATATTCTGTTTAACTTTTAAAAGTTCTTGTTCATATTTTGAGATTTGACTTTTCAAAGACACGTTTTGATCATCCAGCTTGCTCAATTTTATGATCGTAAGATTTTGCACTCAATTGAGCGATTTTCTTTTGAAAACCGAGTTGATGGTTGTGAATATCTTTTTCACACCAATGAAGACGACGCTTTGCATTGTTAATTTCCGTGTGTAATCGCTTATTTTCGACTTTTAAAGACTCGATCCAAGCACATTATCGGTGTTCTCAACATGCTTACAAATAGCCAACAATATCGCAGAGATATGATCGATGCATATGGCAACGAATATAATAGCACAACATTATGGATATCAAGACAGATAACATCTTCCAAGAGTCGATCAACATCTTTTCTCAACATTTTCTTTTTGTTTTGTGTTAGTAATAGATGTTTCGCTTTTCTCGAAAACGCTTTTCATTACCCCAAGTTCCTTATGAAAATCCTTTTCCTGTGCAATTGCACAACTTTTCAAGTTTTTAACATTAGGTAAAAGATTTTTCCGAAGATGTCTCTTTGTTCTCTCGCCAGAGGCGATTGAAAATGTTCAACTTTGATTTCGGATCGATATTCTATCTCGTGTTGTAAAATTTTGAGGTCGACCATGAAAATGTCAAAATAGCGAAGGATTTTTGATTTTCGTGTTTTGAGTTTACTTCACTAATGGAAGGTAAAGGACCATAAGTTTGTGCAAAGACTGCTTTGGGATTAACGATAGAAGACTCGGGTGTTTTGATGATAACCACAGGTGTGTTTGTGGAATCCGTTGGTGTGTGAAAGTGACCGCGTTCTTATAATTAAAAGGTTTGTTGTAAACAACATTTTTAATTTTGATCGACTCTCGTCTTACGCATCTAATTCCTCTTGACGATGGTATTCAACAACACTCATGACAAGATTATCAATTTTGTATTCTCAGACCGGAAACTTCGTGAGTTGGTTTGAATGTTTTTAGTGAAAGCTTTGGTTTGTAATCGCTAGATTTTTCCATATCCATTCGGATTAGGTTTTAAGGTAAACTTTTCAATAGTCATCTCGATTCACCATGTTTGTAAACAACAGCTTTAAACTCTTTAAGTTTGTTTTGCAAACCGAGAATTTCTGCAAGAAGGTCATCTACCCGATTCGTTGAATGCTTTTTGTATCGGAGAATCTGTTTTGACAATTTAACAACTCACCTTAGCATTTTGATTTTCCAAGGTGAGAGCGTTAATTTGCTTTTTATGTTCATGTTTCAGTTGTTCTAATTCGGACAACAAAGCATTCTTCGAGGCGGCTAGATCACGATTTGTCTCTAAATATTTTTCGCTTTGATGAGATTTTGCAAAGCGGCTTCAAAACCTTTTTCACGGTTTTCTTGAGTTTTGAAAAAGTTGAGTTGCATTTGTAAACATTCAAAATCCTTGGTTAACAATGCATTTTACTTTTAAGGATTGATTTAATGCATAACATTCCTCCATTTTGATTTTATTGTCTTGAATTAACCGAGCAAAATCCGGATGAGGCAATCGATCATCTTGTTCAACGTGAGTCTCATCATGGTCATTCTTTAGATCCTCGAGTACGACCACGAGTCAATTTGATTATCAAAGGAAACCATGAGGTCATCTTGATCGTCAAATGTAACTACTGTGGTTAACTTGAAAATCATCGAAGGAGATGTAGAAGACTCATTTGAATAATCCGATCCGTGCGGATTCGGATATTGGTGGAGATATTAGTTCGAGATATGATGATGGTTTGTTCGGCACTGAGACAAGCCATCGGTGTCATACACTGGGCCTCAGATCACTCATGTGCGGCTCATGCATATTAGCCATCAACATAACAAACAGCATTAGCCTCGCAAGTCCTCCATATCATCATCCGAGTCGCATCGCCATAAAGCTCGTTTGTTTGTGAGAGATCTACCACTTCATCCTTAAGAGCCAAAAGTAAGGCCTCTTTGAAATAAGCATCGCCCCTAGTCCTTGGCTTTGGGCATGCATTAGCCAGTGTCCCTTCTCATTGCGCTTGTAGCATCAAGACCATTTAACCGATTCGAGCATTTCCTGTTCTACCACTTGAGCTCATTGTTATTCCTACCCACAAAGATTAAACCCTTGACCACCGCCCATCCGACGACCATAATCACGATTCGAACTTCAACACGTCCATTGTTCACAACAGCTTGAGTCCGTGTGTTAGATGAGGAACGAATACGATTGTTGGATTTGTTGGTGTAACGCCAAAAGCATTAGCAATCATCACAAATCCTTGTTGCAATGCTTCGAACGGATCTGCTTCCTCGGTAGCTTCGACATATGCTTGAGCATTGTTGCTTTGTATGGAACCAATTGATTTTGTTGAGGTTGAGGTTGTTCCGTGTGAAGGTGTGTTGGAAGCGGTTGGTTGAGTTCTTTGGTTGAGAGGATAATTCATTGAGCATACAAGGCAAGTTGTTGATTGTCCGGTTGTGATTGCTTAGCAATTTGAGCACGGAGAATCCTTTCCGATCAACTTCCTTCTCATGAGGCTTCAAGTAATCGTACAACAATCCATAAGTAGAATGATGCATATTCTTCGCAGACGGAGAAAAATGACATACTTCTCCCATTCGGACCAAGACTACTCGTGAACTTAGTATTAATCGCAATTCTTGGCATGATGATGTTGTGTTTATCCAAATCATTGATGATGTCCGAAAATCGATGATGATATGACTCGAGTGTCTCTCGTGTTCAATCATGAAGTGTTCATAAGCCAAGTAAATTTTGGATTCCAAATCCTCCGATTGAGTCTGCATCCTTCCATAAGAAGACTAATATGATCCCACATCTTTTATGCGATCTTTTGAGCATCAACACTACGAAGAATTGGGTTTGGTAATCCTAAAAGGATGTATTCCATTGCAAGTTCATCACCTTCATAGTGTAGAAGTTCGTAGGATTTAAATCACAATAAGAGCAATGTTGGTTTGTTCATCTCGTGGAACAAAGCAGCTGGATCTCCGCACAATGACGGTAGGCATCTCAAATGGACCTTCCAAGATAACCTTCTTTAAGAACTTTCCATGTGGCTTCTTTAGATCACAAAACCTAAAGAACCTTATCACCCATTGATCGTAGTTTCTGGAGTGAGCATTGGAGGTCTATCAAGTGATCCACTTCATGAATTGATTGTTGGTCGCTTAAAGCTTCACACATCTTTGCAAACCAAGTGGGTTCCTTCATAGTGCTTCGTGATGGATGTTGATTGAAATCGTTTGTGTAGGGTAGATTTTGAAGACTTGGTGGTGGTTGAACCATTTGTGGTTGTGGAATTGCCCCAAGTTGTGGAGTATGTTGCTGATTAAATTGTTGTTGATAAATGGCTTGTTGTTGATTCCATTGTTGATGTTGTGGAGTTAATTGTTGTTGTTGTTGATGATTATAAGTGTGAGGGAAATAGTTAGAGTATGGTGGTTGAGACATGATGATAAACTTGTGTGGTAATAATGGATCTTTGTAGTCGAATGAACCTTTGTTGATGAAGTATCCTTAGGCGAGAAAAGACAAGAACCAAGTAACACTTATGCGTAAAAACACCAAAAGTTACGCAGAACAACAAGGAGTTACACGAGATTTTAGCTTACGCGTAAGTAGCATAAAATCACTAAAGTTAGGCGAGACAAAAGTTAGGCGAGAAAATTATGCGTGGGATTACCTTGTCGTAGACCTTAGTTTACGCGTAAAGTGAATCTTATGCGTAGAATTTCTACGTGTAAGCTTATGCTTATGCATAATATTAGGGTTTTGCTCAAATGATCTTTACACTTCACGGTGCAAAAGATATCCAAAGTCGACGTATTTTCGCACTTATCCAAGTAAGAAAACACGAGTAAACCGTAAAATTGAAGATCAAACCAAGGAACAATCTTACACGTAATATTAGGGTATTGATACGCGTAGGATTACTCGTAACTTTGATTCTCGCCTAAATGTGTTTCTAAACCGCTTTTTGTTATGGAATAGCTTCAATAGTACCAAAAGAACACAAAGTGTGAATTTTGATGTACCAAAACAACTAAACAAAGTTACTGCGTGAAACGACACCCACGAACAAAACAAGCTTAAAACGTAAATCCACGCCAGAAGTTTGAAACTTTTGCCAAAACAAGTATTTTAACACCTCAAAACAATGAAAGTACAAGAATCTTGGATTAAAAAGTGTAAGAAACGAGTTTTAAGATAACCAAAGATAGCGTTATCTCTACGCGTAAGATCCAAAACCAAAACTTCAAAACAAACGAGTACACCCAACTATTTGGCGATTGATACCATCGTTAGGTCACTAGTTTTACAACACAAGCTTATAAGAGAAGAGATAAGGCGATTGAACAAGTAAACAAGCACACACACACACAATAGTATGAAACGGTTAGGCGAATGTATGAGTGAAAGAATAACTTGAACAACCAACCTCAAATGAGGGTTTACAAGAGTTTATATAGGCAAGGAGCTAGGCAACACTCCTCTCCTTCCCTATTCCTTATTGGGCTTGGATCAAGCTTATGGGCCTTCTACATAAGCTTGACCTTAAACAAACATAAAGGCCATAATAAAGCTACCTATTACATATGAAATATAAATACTTGAAATACTGTTTAGGAGTGATTCCAACAAAGAGGATGTTGGATTTTTTGTTGGTTATACACCTAACCGGAAGGGTTACCGAATCTACATTAAAAGAACCCAAGACATCATGGAAACTATTCACGTTACGTTCGATGAGCTGACTGAGCAAATGGCTCCTGGACAATCCAGTTCTGGACCCGCTTCAAAATTTTTATCAAGTAGTCCCACTAGTTCTTCTCTTGTACAAAATCACTCCCCTGCAGTTCCCTATGTACCTCCATCAGAAGAAGATTTGAAGAAATTATTTGATCCGATGTTTGATGAATACTATGAATCTCATGCTAATCATAATTCCGTGCCACCATCTGTAGTTGCTTCTAATCCAACCAATACAGATGGACCATCTGTTTCAATGTCTTTATCTCAAGAAGCACCAGTTGCCGATCATTCGTCATCATCTTCGAATCCTCAATCTTCGGCCGACATCATGGAAATGTAGTTGCTAATTCGATGGAGATAACCTCTTGTTACTCCCAAGATTCTCCGCTTGAAAACATATTTGCCCTGAACCAACACCGAACCATCTTCTCGTGGGATCCAAACTCGCTACTTAAGTCCCTCAACAAAGAACCACACGAATATATCGGAAAATGGACACATGATCATCCATTGGATAATATCATTGGGAATCCTTCTCGTCCGGTTTCAACAAGAAGACAACTTGCCACAGATGCCTTATGGTGCTTCTTCAACTCAGTACTATCAAAGATCGAACAAAATATGTCAAAACAACAATGTCCGAGGACATCCGGTTTAATGCTATGCAAGAGGAAATCCATGAGTTCGATCGTCTTGATGTATGGGAATTGGTGCCTGCTCCAGACTGTGCTATGATTATTGCTCTTAAGTAGATCTTCAAAGTAAAACTTGAAGAGCATGGTGATGTTCTGAAAAATAAGGCAAGGCTTGTGGCCAAAGGATACCGACAAGAATAGGGTATTGACTTTGAAGAATCATTTGCTCCGGTTGCACGAATTGAGGCTATCAGAATCTTCCTGGCTAATGCTTCTAGCAAGAATATGGTGGTTTATCAAATCGATGTAAAGACTTCTTTTCTCAATAGAGATCTTAAAGAAGTGGTTTATGTCAGTCAACCTGAAGGTTTTGTGAATCCAGAGCATCCTACCCATGTCTATCACTTGAAGAAGGCCCTTTACGGTTTGAAGCAAGCTCCTAGGGCATGGTATGATACACTATCAAAGTTTCTTCTATCAAATGGATTCTACAAAGGAGCAGTTGATCCTACATTGTTCACCAGAAAGTCAGGCAAACAATTAATTCATGTTCAAGTCTATGTTGATGATATCATATTTGCCTCGACCGACCCTAATGAATGTGACCGATTTTCAAAAAAGATGAGCTCCAAATTTCAAATGTCAATGATGGGACAAATTTCATTTTTTTGGGATTACAAATTTCACCAAGTTCCGGAGGCATTTTTATTAATCAATCTAAATATGCAAATGAAATTTTAATGAAATTTGGATTTGATTCTTGTGACCCTGTTGACACTCCCATGGTGGAGCGTACAAAACTGGATGAGGACCACTCAGGGGTCATGGTTGATCAAACAAAATATCGTAGCTTGATTGGATCCTTGATGTACCTCACTGCCAGTAGACTTGATATTCTGTTCGCTGTATGCATGTGTGCTAGATACTAGGCTAAGCCAACCAAAAAGCACCTTGAAGTGGTAAAACGGTTCTTTCGGTATCTCCAAGGATCCATTAACATGGGACTTTGGTATCCGAAGGACACCGGTATGTTACTAACAGCCTATGCAGATGCTGACCGTGCGTGGTGTCAAGATACACGTCAAGCACGCCGAGGTGCTCAGCCTTGGGTGATAAGTTAGTGAGTCGGTATTCAAAGAAACAAATGAGTACTTCTATATCCTCTACAGAGGTTGAATACATAACCATGTCATCTTGTTGTGCTCAAATCTTATGGATGAGATCCCAATTATCGACTATGGCTTTGTATTCAACAAAATCCTCTCAGACAGATAACAAAGTGCAATTTCTCTTTCTCGCAACAACGCTCAACACTCAAGAGCAAAGCACATTGACATTCGACATCACTTCATCGAGAGAACAAGTTGAAAAAGGTGTGGTTGAACTCTATTTCTTGAGGATTGAATACCGCCAGCGACATCTTCACTAAAGCTCTTCCTAGAGACCATTTTGATTTTATCCTTCCACGACTCGATTGAAGAGTATTCAACCAAACACTCAAACATCTTCGTGGAGGAAGATGAGGAGTAAAGGTGTTTCTTCATCTATTCTTTGTATATATTTTATCAAAAAGCAAAATATAAAGTTATAAAACCATCAAAAGGAAAAAAGAAAAATATAAAATTTTCAAAACCTATAAAAATCATAAAATCTCAAAAAATTCCAAAAATATTATTTCTTTTGTCATGTTTTTATGGGTTCGATAACATCTACGGACTTTGAATTGTCATTCAATAATGGCACGGGTTTTTAGATGAAGTTCAAAAAGTTGTAATAAAAAATGAGATGGAGAAAATGTTGGTTTATTGTCATTTCAGCAAGAACCGGTTTTAAAGAAAGGATGGAGCAATGCAAAATCGCTTAAAATCTCTGCTCGATCTTAAAAACATAAGTTTATAAGGAACGTTTATAACCAAAAGACAAATGTTTCCTCACAAATATTTTTCCTTCTAAAGATTCTTCCGAAAATATTAATGAAAACAAGATTGCTTTGAAAATAACTCGGTCTTTATTTTGAAAATCATTTGGACTTATCATTTGTCAAAATCTATCACTCAATCAACAACTTAAGTCATTGATTGAGGGGAGAATGATTTCAAACAAATCAAAAGGTTATTTCTCAAACAATTGGTACTAAATGAGCAAGGTCTACACTTGGTTAATCAAAAGAACAATTTTATTATTATTCAATTGGATCAAGACCAAGGCTAATGTTGTGTTTTCATAAGATACCTAAGCATGTTTGATCATTGGAGATTAAAGTTTCACAACTGATCCTTATCGCTTAAATGTTTTAAGAGCAAGTCACACTTCTCCTAAAAAAGCTTTCGAAAACAATTTAAATCAATTGGGATCACAAATCTCAAAGGGTTTGAAAATTGTGATCGGGGGAGAATTTGTGATTTTAATTAGAAATAAACTGATAATTTGATAAGTGGTTTTAGAAATACATCAACAGACTCTCCTCCCTACATGTGCCAAACGATTTCAAATTTTCCATGCACATGTTAAGGGGGAGCATTTATCTTAAACCAAAAAAGATTGAAACGTGATTGATTTGTCTCAAAGTGCAGGTTACCTCTAATATGTGCAAAACTCTTTCGAATCTCGATGCACATATTGAGGGAGAGCAATCAAAAGAAAACCACATCCTTACCAAAATGTTTTATCCAAAGTACTTAAAATACTAGATTTGATTAGGGGAAGTGATGATGATCATTTTAGAAAATGTTAATCAAGAATTGGATCTTTCATTCTCAATCTAAGATTTGAAAGTCCTCTTGCCTCCATGTGCCAAATGATTTCTAATACTTGAAGCACATGTTGAGGGGGAGCATTTCTAAAATATCAAAAACAATTAAGGTACAAAATGCTTTGATTTTATATCACAAGTACCTTGATTGATTTTCAAATAGTTTTCAATTGGTTTCGAGGTGAAAAGAACAATACCAAAAGACCGACCAATTTAATTTATGCATTGGAGATATAAGGATGGTTAGGTTAGGTATTCGCTCCCATGATCTTGCCAGAGTCGGAGGATTCACCCGAGGACAATCCACTAGTTAGTGTATAAGTCCTTAGGTATGATGAAAAAAATGAGAAAAGTGAGAATAAGGGAAGAGTGCCGATCGAGATTGAGCTAGAACCGAATAAACCCAACAAGTTTCTAGTAATGAAGTCTCGGTAAGCAATCAAGGGGTTGAAGAATGAAAAGAATTGAATGTGAAAAGGGTGAAAAGAAATAGCCTCCATTAATTCAACCTTAGGACATAAACCAGTTCAATTCATATACTACTTGGTGGTTACCTAGGTAACACCGGTATTGAAGACAAGACGTCATGGACCCAAAGGCGACCGCACCAAACTTCCCAAGCTACTCAAGTTCTCTTAAAAGGACTTGTTTCATTCTCACGGGAACCTACATAATCTATTGACTTTATTTTAGAGATGGTTGATATTGAAGAAGAGACCTTCTCCTAGTCTCCCAGATAGGAAACCAAATATCCACTTTTGAGTCAAGAGCCAAGAGATCATCAATAAATCTCATTAGGACACACAATTAATGAAGACTTCTTCGTTTCACACAATGTGGAAAGTAAGAATATATTTTGAGAGTCCCACGATTATCCTTGTGGTATTGCTGTAACATCCGAGTGATATGTAAAGTATTCACGATGAAGATGGAAATCCTTCTAGAGCCAACATCAAACAAGCTCTTGGTGGGTGTCATGTGAGATCTTTTCAAAATATCAAACTTGTGACAACCGGATAGAAACGATGGGGCGATTCAGTATTGAATCAACCTTGGTCCAGGAAATGGATTGACGGATACCTTTGAAAAACCGGTCGTTGTGCTCAACAATTCTTTTCTCTAGAACATCGACTGTGTATTAAATTTTCAAAATAAAAGGGTATTTATGATTGAAAATTGATGTTTCCCATAAAAAACCTTCGTTGTATTGCAAAACTCTTTCTATTAAGCAATACACGATTGTTTTTCAAATCATTTTTCATCAATCAGTGAATCTCGTCACGGTTCACTCACTCCGTCGGTCGCCTTCTTTGAGACGCTTTGGTTTGAGAACGACTTGATTAGTCATGAAACCACGTCAAGGAGATTCTTCGAATTTACTTGATCACGAGCGAGACGTAATCGATCAACGGGAACTGTGGTTCTTGCAACCCCATTCAACGAAAGTGATCAAAGACACTTTCATGAGCTTTATTGCTAATTGTTGTTTGCGGGGACACCCGACGGTTGCGACTAATCGTAATTGAGAAGTCAATCCATTACCGCATGCTCACACATCACACTCACATCTAAAGAAATCATGATATGTGCATATCTTCATAACTTGGCTCTGATATTTTCAAACCATGCTTCTACTATGTTGCTGCAAATATCATGAATCAACAAAGCTTCCGCTACTCTGATGAGAAGATATCATGATCCAACACTGTGAGCATGTCAGTCCAAAAGTCACAACTTCACATGAAGGCAAAACAAAGGATGAGTCAAGAGATTTAATGTGTCAGATGATCGCTAAGAAGGCTCAAAGAACAACCAATCCATGGATTAGTTATTAGTTAAAGACCTCCACTGATAAACAAAACATGCGTAATATGAAGAATCAAAGGCTACGAGCTACAGAGCAAAGAACCTAATCAAGAATTCAAGAACACCAAAATGTAATATCTGCTTGTAATTGAGGTAACCTCCTTAGGCAGAGATTGTTAGGATTTAGAAAATCCGTAGTTAAAGACTCGGTCACCTCAAGTATATCTATTCGTTAGAAAGCTCGTAGTCATAGTTGTTTAGTAATATTGAGTAGTTAGACAAGTAACACCATGGATGACGGACGGGTCTTTACCCACCGTATGCCCCGATCCACACCGTAGGAGGCGTTTTGTGTAACACACTATAAATACCCTTTGCCTTCCAAGGCAAAGGGTTAGAGCTTCAATATACATTTTTCTTTGTCTCACTAGAAGCTCCCAACTCTCTTCACTTTCTCTCTCTAAAACCTCATCTCATTCGAATCATTTGTGCTTGATTGCGTGTTTGTGAAAACCAATATGTTACATATCCTTATCTGATTTAGTGCGAAAAAGACATGTTTATTACACCAAGTTATGGATCACTGTTGGTCCCTGACCTACCTCCCCATAACCACCAAACCATTGATCCATCTTAGATCAAATCAGTGACAATAATAATACGGTGTAAAAACAACGGGTAATTATTACCATAAACAAACGAAAATTTGTACCTCAACTAAGGTTCATCGATCCTGCATCGAACTCTCCATAGCTCGGTCGAAATATAATAATGGGTGTGGTCCCGACCAAACATGGCATTATTATGTTGTGTACTAAACGACTTGTGAACACCAAACCAAATCAATAAAAAGAAACCAAGCCATAAGCATCACATCATCCAAAATCCAAGTACGCCAATGGACCTATAATATGTGTTGTCCAATATCAATCAACACTAGCAAAGACAAACAAGAGAAATTGGACAACACCAAAGAAGACTAACAAAAGTATAAGGCTAGCGTAAGAAACCGTAAGCGCACCAAATAGAATGATATAACCAAGAGTAAGTCATAACCACCAATAGGAATATGCAACCAAGAGGAACACCAAGATGCAACCAAGAGGCACACCAAGAGGAATGTGCTATCGTAATATGCAACCAAGAGGGAACACCAAATCAATAATCGACAAAGAAGAAGTGAACCAAAGACGACACATTTGATGTCGCTAAACTGCAGCAGTATGGTCGCTAATTCAACACCTTAATTTCATTGCTTAATTGTTTATTCAAGAGACCCTTCTTATGCCTATCACCAATTGTGAACCAAACTCTTGTTCCATCATTCTTTGTTTGCGATCGAAGATATCAATGATTTAGGATTTAAGACTCTAATTGAAACACGCCTTTATACCAATCCGTGATCCGAATGACAATCCTTTTGGCTTGTCGCTTTTTTCTTTTCACGCTTGTCGCTATAGATGAATTAGGTATAAAACCCTAATTGAAAATTATTCAGAAAACCTTATAAACCCTAGATCGAGAGCCACGAGGCTCGATACCAATTGTTAAATCCATAGATCCGACTCAACTAGGGTATGAATAATATTGATTGATTGAAACACAACGGAATAAGAAATAAGAATACAATCAACATTACTAATAAGGTTTTCTTTATTCAAACATGATAAAGAAACTAACTACTAATATACACACGCTTTCTTTGTGTGTCTAGACTCTCATTAGGAGAGTTCTATAAATTTTAGATAGATCCTCCAGTAACCTAGACGCCACCCTCTTTATATAATAGAGAGGTTACAAGAAACCCTAGCTTACTAATAAAGCTAACTAACAATTACATATTAGGTCCTCATTGTTTCTTCTTTCTCCATTTCACCATGGGTTTTGTAATCATCAAATCTGAAATTCCCAACACTTTATATTTACACTTTCACTCTCTCACATACTTAAAACACGTTTATTTCTTTTAATTCATATATATGTGAAATTACAACAGAAAAGATTTGAATAAATTATGCCAAATACTATATTATTTGATCTATTTAATTTGATATCCATCTGTGTAATTTACTCTTTAAAAAAAATAGTTTACTTATTGTATGCTTTTTTTGTTCAAACATATAATTGGCACGTTTATTTTTTAATAAAACTAAACTTTATTTTGGAATTGCGTTGTTTTCCATATATTTTAACTTTTCTTCATTAAGTGTTAGTTCACACTCATTCAGTAATAACTTGGAACTATTTTATTTGTTAGTTTTTGCTGCCCATTCATATAGCCTTATAAATTAGGTCAAAATGCACAATAGTACCCATCTTATGCTCAATTTCAATTAAAGGCAATACTCCTTTTTCTCAATTTAAAGTACCGACTTTTTTGGCCGATTTAGGTTTTTTCAACTTCCGTTAACCATTTCGTTAGTAAATTACATGTTTGGTCCATGAGTTTGTATAGGCATTTCATGTTTGGTCCATTTTGTCCGCTTTCATACGCTTGCATACGTCGTCCGCTTTTACACGCTTTTGTCCGCTTTTACACGCCGCCCGTTTTAAACGCTTCCATATGTTTTAAACGGTTTCGTCCGCTTTAACACGTTTCGTCTGCTTTTACACGCCGTCCGCTTTTGCTTGTTTCGATCTGCTTTTGCACGCTTCCATCGCTTTACGTGTTCGTCCATTTTACACGCCGTCCGCTTTTCACGCTTTTGATGTTTTACACGCCGTCTGCTTCGATGTTTCGTCCATTTTGCGCTTCCACCCTTTTTCCACGCTTCGTCTATTTTACACATTTTTGTCTCGTTGACGCTTTGCACGCTTGGCTCGTTCTTACACGTTGCTCGTTTTCAGACGTTGCCGTTTTGCGCTTCCATCCTTTTTCTCGCTTTCGTCCATTTTGCACGTTGCTTGTTTTTCACGCTTTTTGTCCGTTTTACACTTTTATACTCATGTATAAAAACGTGTAAAATGATTTAAACGCCAAAAGTAAAAGCGGATGAAAACGTAAAACGGACCAAACGTGTAAAACGACGAAAACGCAAAAACAGACGAAAACATGTAAAACATATGAAAACGCGCAAAAACAGACGTAAACGTGTAAAAATGGATGGAAACGTGCAAAAATGGATGAAACGTGCAAAAACGGACGAGAACTTTTAAAAACGGGTTGAAACGTGCAAAACTGAATGAAAACGTGTACAAACGAACGAAAATGTGTTAAAACAGACAAACACCGCAAAAGTATTTAAAACGCAAAAAGGACGAAAACGTAAAAACATACTAAACGTATAAAACAGACCTAAAATGAGCAAAACAAACAAAACGTGCAAAATGTAAGAAAACGTAAAACGGACAAAAACGTAAAACAAACGAAACGTATAAAAAGAACGGCGTATGCAAACATATGAAAATGAACGAAATGGACCAAACAATGCCTATACAAACTCAAGGACCAAACATGTGATTTACTAACAAAATGGTTAATGGAAGTTAGAAAAACCTAAATCGGCAAAAAAAAAAAATCGGACACCTTAAATTAAAAAAAAAAAAAAAAAAAAGAAAGAAGTAGACATTTAATTGAAATTGGACCCAAGATTTAGACTTTTTATGCATTTACCCTATAAATTAAAGGCAATTTCATACCTCCCATTCTTTTAATGGAATTTTCATACACTCAAACACGCATTAAAAACATTATACATTCAATATTTACACTTTGAAGATATATAAAGTTAATCATGAAAGTAGGGATATACGTAAATTAATCCAAAATTAAAACGATTGTATTACATGAACCATCTATTATGCTCTTTAGCATATTCTAATCTTAGACACATGTTCAATAAATTAATCACACCGTTAGTCTATTATTCACATGTGAGGGAAACATATATACTTTGAAAGCTCGTAAGTGCTTTGAAAATAGTTTAGGTGTTTGTTTGGTTTATATAGTAGAACATTTTATTATTTGGTTTTTTTATGTTTCATAAAATTTCGTTTTATATTTTGAAGCTTTTTTTCTTACATATAAGTTTATCACGACATAAAAACTTATATGTTCTAAAAGCTTCAAAATTAATACAAAGTGTGCTTATGAAACATTAGCCCAAAATCAAATAACTAAATAATTCATGAAAATTTATATGTTCTAAACAAACACCCCTTAATCTTATGAGTTTTAACCAGCTTTACTTAATTGATATTTTGGTCATCGTTTTCTAAAATATAATACATCCAAAGTTTCATTCTAAGCAGTAATTTAATTTTTTTCTAGAAAGCATCAAGCCATATATTACCTGTGCTTAGAAGTTGTGTCTTTTACACAAATTCTGGATGTATATATAATAGCTAGAAATTATGTGATTTATACAAAACCGTTTACGAATTTTGATTACTTACTATCCCTACATACATTATCATATATGATGATGTCATTTATAAACATTTATGTGGTGACTGTGAATAGGGTTGACTCAAATTCCCTTTCATAGACTTTCTATCTTTTTCTTGCTTCTATTTCTACGTTAATGTTGAAAGTTCCTCATTTGCATTATGTTAAATTACATTATGAGCTAGTTCTAAAAACATATTGAACTTTGAATAAACAATGGTGTTTTCATGTCGATGTTTTTCCGTCACATATGGGGAAGAGATCGAATATGAAACAAATATTCAAACAAAATCAACCTCAGTTGAAACATTCCATACTGCTTGTTCAGATATAAATGTTAGCGTAACTGATTCTAGCAGTACGTCAAATTTCCCAAAGTTAGCTGAGAAACCAAACAATCTAAGGGTTTTCATACTTGATGAGCTAAAGGCCGCGACTAGAAATTTTTGCAAGTCGTCGAAGATTGGTGAGGGTGGATTTGGTAGTGTGTATAGGGGCGTCGTTAAGAGTTTGGAATGTCCTTTGATGAGATTCAAGTGGCCGTGAAGCTCGCCAATGGTGGATTGCAAGTTAGTTTTATCATGTTTTAAATATTATATACACTTGTTATAAGCAGTGGGAAGGTGATTGTGATTATAACTAGGATGTGCACTCATATCATAAAATTGTAATATCAATTCAGATTTGCCATTGTTTATGGGGATATAATAGTTGCCTTATGGCTACTGATTATCACATGGCTGATTTTTTAATTTGTCTTGAAATTGTTGGAAAATTGAGTTTTGCAAAGTGGTTTTTGCAAACTTTTGGACACTATTTAATATATGTATATGTTATATATATTTATATTTCTTGGTAGCTTTCGTTCTCCTCGACGAGAACATGAACGAGCCTAAAGAGTGTCAAAATGGAGTTGAAATGAATGAGATATCGTGTATCAAAGCCGAAGACTAAACATAAAACTTGGAAAAATAGGAGAATCCCACATCGCCCAAAACAAAGTTTGACGCTTGTTTATAAGGAAATTATAGTTTGGCTATTAAATTCCTTTAGGTTGGTTATGCTCCCACTCCTACGCTTGCCAGCAGGGGGTGCGTAAAATGGATTCCGGGTCAAAATGAGTTCAAAACTTCGAACTCACGCGAGCCATGCGACCGCGGACGAATGCATTCTGAAACCAAGATAGAGTTTCTTAAGTCGATTTATTCGATCCATCAAAACCAAGCTAGAGTTTTGTTGAATCGATCCGTACAAGTAGATACCATTTAAAACAGTTTGTTTAATTGTTTGTGTTTGATCTTTCGGATGACAAACACGAATACCCCTCCCGTGAACGCACTCGTGCGCCAGCTACCAACACGGTTGCTAATCATGCCGAGAAACCGAGAAATTCAATGGGCGAATTTCAAGAGGTGGCAATGTAAGATGTTTTTCTATCTCGACTACTTTGAACCTTGCGCGGTTCTTAAAAGAAAACCCACATAACGTGGAACCTCCCGCGAAGGTCAATCCTCTAATCAACAGTCGCTCAAGCCTTGGAAGCATGGAAACATTCAAATTTTTGTGTCACAATTATGTTCGAATGGTTTGGTTGATTCTTTGTACAACGTGTCTCGCAAGACCAAGACCGCCAAAGAATTATGGGAGTCATTGGAACGCAAGTACAAAACCGAGGATGCCGGTACAAAGAAGTTCGTTGTAGCTCGTTTTTGGATTACAAGATGGTTGATTCAAAGAATGTGATAAGTCGTTCAAGATCCGCAGTGTTACGCTACACGACATTCATGTTTGAGGAATGACTTTGAGTGAAACTTTCAAGTTCTTGCTATTATTGAAAAGTTACCCAAGTCGGGTAGAATTCAAGAACCACCAAGCATAAGCGAAAGGAGATGAGTGTCAAGACTTGGTTGTTCGTCTTCGTATTGAAGAGGACAACAAGTCGGCTCGAGAAAACACGATATCGCTGATTCGCAAAGGCAAATATGGTTGAGCATGTTTCGTCATCTTCAAAGTCCAATGTCAAAGCTAAAGGCAAAGGAAAAGGAAATAATGACAAGAAGGATAAAGGAAGTCTCGAGTACCTTGCTCCTAAAGTCGCAATTGTGAAACGAAGTTCCAAGGGTGTGTTTCAATCGTGACCACCAGTCACCGTCTCGCTAATTGTAAGATGCCAAGCGGGTGACTCCACGCCAGCTAATATGGTGAATGAAGATGTGGACATGATTGCTATGGTGTCGATGTCATTGCCATGATCTCGGGTTAACTGGTAGGTTCCAACAACGAGGAATGGTGGGTGGATACTGGGGCTACCCGTCATGTGTGTCCGATAAGAGTATGTTTCACTCTTTCGTAGCGGTTGATAGTGGAGAGAAGTCGTATATGGGCAACTCTGCAATCACGAAATCAAGGCGAAGGAGATGTAATCTTGAAGATGACATCCGAGAAAGAGCTCAAGTTGACTAATGTCTTGTATGTTCCGAGATTCGCAAGAATCTTGTGTCCAGTTGGCAATTGAACAAGTTTGGTTTTCGCCTTGTTTTGAGTCCGATAAGTTTGTTCTTTCTAAGAATCAAGTTTATGTTGGTAGGGATATGCCCCGAATGGTATGTTTAAGCTCAATGTAATGGTTGTTAAGAATGATATCAATAAAATGAATTCTTCGCTTACTTGATCGAGTCTTCTAATATGTGGCATGGCCGCCTCGACATGTAAATTTTATTTCGATCGCCGCTTGATTAAATTTAATTGCATACCTAATTTCCATATTGACTCAAAATATAAATGTGAAACTTGTGTTGAAGCCAAACTTACAAGAGCATCTTTCAAATCGGTTGAACGAAAACCGAACCACTTGATATGATACACACCGACATATGTGATTTGAAATCACTACCCACAAAAGGTGGCAATAAGTACTTTATCACGCTTATTGATGATTGTACAAAGTATTGCTACGCTTACTTCATCGAAAAGTAAAGATGAAGCTATAGACAAGTTTGTTCTATACAAAACGAAGTTGAGAATCAACTTGGTAAGAAAATCAAGGTGGTACAGTGATAGAGGAGGTGAATATGTGTCTCCATTTGTCGATCTATGTGCTAAACATGGAATTAGACACGAATTCACCGCTCCCTATTCACCTCAAGCAGAACGGTATTGCCGAAAGGAAGAACCGTACTTTGAAAGAAATGGTTAATGCCATGTTGATAAGTTCGGTCTAAGCCGGACATGTGGGGAAGCCATTTTAACGGAACTTATCTTTTAAATAAGATACCTCGTAAGGAAAAGAAGAGACCCCTTATGAATTATGGATGGGAAGAAAGCCATCATATCAAGACTTACGAAAAGGGGTGTCTAGAAAAGGTCGCTATATCGACTCCCAAGGCCCAAAAGATTGGACCTAAATCAGATTGTATATTCATCGGATATGCTAAGAATAGCAGTGCTTATCGCTCATAGTACATGAATCGAAAAATCCGGATATACAAAAGGGTACTTTAATGGAATCAAGGAATGCTTCATTCTTTGAAACTATTTTCCTTGTTTAACGAAGGAAACCGGAAGTTTATCTAGAATAGATGACGAAGTTGTCCAAGATAAGAGACAACGAGACGATAATGATCTCCAAGATGAGAGACAAGATCAAACCGAGGAAGAAGAGGTTGAACCTAGAAGAAGCAAAGGCAAGAACCGAGAAATCGTTTGGACCCGATTTTGTTTCTTTTATGGTTGAAAACGAACCTACTTCATACCGAGAAGCGGTTACTTCCTCGTAAGGGCCTCAATGGAAAGAAGCCATTAAAAGTGAAATAGATTCTATTTTACAAAATCATACTGGGAGTCGTGGATTTACCTCCGGTTGTAAACCACTAGGCTATAAATGGATCTTCAAGAAGAAGATGAAAGCCGATGGCACCATTGACAAGTACAAAGCAAGATTAGTAATCAAAGGATTTAGACAACGAGAAGGTCTTGATTACTTTGATACATATTCACTATTACGCGAATAACATCGATTAGGATGATACTTGCTATTGCCGCTTTAAGAAATTTGAAGTTCACCAAATGGATGTGAAACCGCATTTCTAAACGGAGATTTAGAAGAAGAAATCTACATGAATCAACCCGAGGGTTTCATGGCTCTGGACAAGAGAACAAAGTTTGTAGGCTTGTTAAGTCATTATATGGCTTAAAGCAAGCTCCCAAACAATGGCATCAAAATTTGACCACGCCATGCTGAGAGTGGTTTCAAAATTAATGAATGCGACAAATGTGTTTATGTCAAAGACACAAATAGTGGATATGTAATCTTGTGTTTATATGTTGATGATATGCTTATCGCTGGCGAAATGACAAGATGATCAAATCTACTAAAGACATGTTGAAATCAAAGTTTGACATGAAGGATATGGGTTTGGTGATGTGATCCTTGGAATAAAGATCATACGAACTCGAATGGACTTGTGTTAAGTCAAGCACATTATGTGGACAAAATTTTAATACTCATAATGCGGGGATTCCGGCTAGCTAGAACTCCAATTGACACCAAGAAGCATCTATCTAAAAATAGAGGCTTAGGTGTTGCCCAATTAGAGTATTCAAGAATTATTGGCATGTTAATGTACTTGATGACAGTACCGACCGACTTAGCATATGTCGTTAGCGAGCTAAGTAGGTATACTAGTAACCCAAGCTATGCACATCGGGCGCCTATGACTCGGTACTTCACTATTTGAGATACAATCGCGATTATGGATCGCATTATGATCGATATCCAACCGTTATCGAAGGATACGATGATGCAAATCGGATATCCGACATAAAAGATTCTAGATCAACTAGTGGATATGTGTTTACACTAGGCGAGCGGCTATATCTTGGAAGTCTTCCAAGCAAACCGTTATAGCTAAGTCCACGATGGAATCGTAATTTATCGCGTTAGATAAATGCGGACAAGAGGCGGAATGGCTACGCCAATTCATAGAGGACATACCAAGGTGGCCTAAACCGTAACGCCATTAGTATACATTGTGATAGTCAATCGGCAATTGGCGAGCTCATAGCATAATGTATAATGGAAAGTCCGACATATCCGTCGTCGACATAATTCGACACGACAACTACTCTCAACAGAGTTATCTCAATTGACTATGTGAAGTCAAAGGATAACATCGCGGATCCGCTACGAAAGGCTTAAGCAGAGAGTTAGTAAGTAAGTCGTCTAGAGGAATGGGACTAAAGCCCTTGAAGGAATAAGTTTCTATAAAGGAAAACCTAACCCAGCTTGACCGGAGATCCCAAGATCCGGGTTCAATAGGACAACCTACTCATAGAAATGCGGGGAAGTCACGCCAATGCGGGGAGTTACTAAATATTGTAACTTTCCTAGTCCATTCCTATAACAAATGTGACTTGTTGAGAGGTTAAACATATGGCTATAATGATTCGTGATGAAATCATAAAGCATAATGATTCAAGATGAAATCACAAAACATATGTTTTAATGATTCAAGATGAAATCACCTATGTGAGAGAGAAGTGGGGTCGCTCAAGGAAATGTGGGGCGCAATTCCTAAGAGCTCTTGCAGAACCGTGCTAGTGTTCATGACCATAACGAACACGACTACGAGGACTAGACAAAGGTCGTGGAGAGTCTTGTGTGAAGTGTAATGTCGCTCACATAAATGGATGATGAGTTCAAGGACATCGCGCTCTACTCGGATCTAGGAGACTAAGTGCATCTCACAAGGAAGGTTCAAAGGGTTACACCTACCTATCCTATGCAAGACTTAACCGCAGAAATTTCACCGAAACTTTCGTGTGTTTCGACCGATCTCCATTCATGTGGGGATTGTTGGAAAATTGAGTTTTGCAAAGTGGTTTTTGCAAACTTTGGACACTATTTAATATATGTATATGTTATATATATTTATATTTCTTGGTAGCTTTATGCTCTCCTTGACGAGAGCTTCAGAACGAGCTAAAGAGTGTCAAAATGGAGTTGAAATGAATGAGATATCGTGTCTCAAAGCGAGGCACTTGAAACATAAAACTTGGAAAAATAGGAGAATCCCACATCGCCCAAAACAAGAAGTGGATGCTTGTTTATAAGGAAATTATAGTTTTGGCTATTAAATTCCTTTAGGTTGGTTATGCTCCCACTCCTACGTCTTGCCGCAGGGGGTGCGTAAAATGGATTTCGGGTCAAAATGAGTTCAAGCTTCGAACTCATGCGAGCCCACACCCGCGGACACGAATGCAGCTCAAGCCTCGCATACGTGCGTATCTTTTGTTCGCAGATTCGAAAGTTACATTTTCCTTAAATTTCAGAAATCTATTAACGGAATAGATTTGAAACTTTTGACAAAGTTATACGTAATCATTATGTTATTAGAAGATATGTAAACTGCTTTAGTTATAACAGATTTATGTAATTAAGGCTTTTATTTAGTCTTGGAGAACAAGACAACTTCCTCATAAATAAAACCTTACCTCTCGCTCGTAAAAAGACACCGACACGCAACTCCAATACGTAAACATTCCAAAGAACCTCTTCGATCGAAACACGCAAGCTTCCGTGATCTTTCGTGCAAGTAAGTTTAGTCCAACAGACAATGTACCAAGCGACGTTGTACCACGGGAAATGCATCGCTTAACTGCTTTTAAGGAATCGTGTTAAACACGAGCCTCGTGCTTCGCTTTACCGCTTTCGTTTATCTTATTGATTAGAGTCTCGCCTTCCGCTTTTCCTTTCTCTCGCTGATTATTTACCGCCTTTACATCTCGTTAATTTATTTATTGTATTATAACTGATTTTCATTAATAAAAGTGTGCACTGCTTTCCCACGTAAATTTTATTCTATTTTGGGAATTTTACATAAGGTGGCCAGAAAATTGCAACTTTGGAAGCATGGTAAAATTGTTAATGCTTTTGCAATTTGTATTTTGAAAAAAAGAAAAAAGAAAAGAAAAAAAAAGAAGTTTAGTTTATACAATTTTTAACTTTCATATGTTAAATCTCAAAGTTCAATATATGAAAGATATAATAGTACTAGTATTGGCTTAATTAGTATTGGGTTAATTACCTGGATATTCATCTAACTTGTCACCTTTTTTAATTGTGTGTAGCATTTTTCCCCCCTATTATATACCAAAACTTTTGAATTTCGATGTCCGTGTATATTTTGCTTGTGTAAAATGACCATTTTAGCTATAGCTGTTAATAGAGTGGTTACAAAACATAATGGTATAATGGTCATTTTACATGAGCAAAATACACAAAAGGTCAAAATTCAAAAGTTCGGTATAAAGTAAAGGGGAAAAGGCTAAAATAATTAGAAAAGTGACACTAAATGAATTTGTTGGTCCCAAATGTGAGTCGAAATGAAATTGCAATAAGTAAACTTGAATAACTATAAATCGCCTAATGTTGTAATGTTTACATGTACGCCTATATATACTAAACGATGAGGCATTTCAATTGTTGTGTCGGTTCACATGTAACCGCTTTTCCTTAACTACCCATAACCGCTTTTTCGGTTATATAACTACCTATAACTAACTATAACCACTTGGCGGTTGAAAAGTATGTAATGACCAAGTTTGGTCCTTGTCGTTGAAGCAATGTCGAGATTATAGTTTACAATCTCCTCCTTAATCTTGATCGCTGCTTCGCCCTAAGTCTTGAACTCCGAGCATTTGTCGATACTCACGAATCGAGTCTTGGTAATGCTTTTGTTACGATATCCGCTCTTTGTAGTTCTCCACCAACGTGTTCCACTTTAATATGACCATTCTCTACGCATTCACGAATGAAATGATAGCAAATGTCTATGTGCTTGCTCCTTCCATGAAAAATCGGGTTCTTTACGAGTGTTATTGCGATATGTTGTCAACTCTAAGCGCTATCTTTGTTTCTTCTAATCCGCTTAATTCAATCGAGTAAACGCTTTAACCATAAGGCTTGACATGTCTGCGCAAAGAGTCGCCATGGATTCGATTCACATGATGAGAGTGCTATTGTCGGTTGCTTCGAGTACACCGTAATAGTGACTCTCCAAACTAAAATACTATTACGTGGTTCCTTTTCCTTGATCGGTATTGATTCCATAACTCATCCGCCACGGTATCCTCGTAATCTTGCACCGCCTTATTTCTTGTATATTATGCCATGCTTCTTTGTTCCTTTGATGTATCGGATTACTTGTTTCATCGCCTTCGTGTGATGATCCTTCGGTCTTGCATAAATCACGAGTAGTCCGATTGAGTAACTAAGATCCGTCTTATATGTAGTAAGTATCTCGAGACTTCAATTAAGCTTGGTGGTAAGTTGCGTCAACTGGTTTCCATCTTCCGCCTCGACCAACTTAGTGCCGGATCCATTGGTGTCTTAGTGTCATTCTTGTCCGTCATGCTTGTTTCTTTTAAGATCTTGTTAATATATCATGTTTGCTTGATTGTAATCTCTCCTCCCGTCTCGTAACTTCTATCCCAAGGTAATATGCTAGCAACCCTAAGTCGCTCATTTCAATTTTTCTTCCATCCGGGATTTGAACAAGTCTATTTCCTTCTTTGGAGTGGCCGTGATTATCAAATCATCTACGATACTCCAACGATAAGTGTAGAATTCTTGCTTCTCTTTGTGTAAACCGCTTGTTCGAGATTACATTTCTTAAAGTCTAATGACTTCAAGGTTTGGTCAAGCTTCACGCCCAAGCTCTAGGTGCTTGTCTTAAGCCATACAAAGCTTTAGTTAGCTTGTAGACTTTTCCTAGGTTTCCTTGTTGAATGAAACCTTCGTGTTGTGTAACATAGACTTCTTCCTTCAACTCTCCATGTAAAATGCCGATTTTACATCTAAGTGGTGTACTTGCCATCCATGATACGCTAGTGCTAATATCAATCGAACTGCCTCTATCCTAGCAACGTGCAAACACTTCATCAAGTCTATTCCTTGTTCTTGTACATAACCTTTGCTACTAATCTTGCTTTATACTTTATGATCCTTCCTTGTGCATCTCTCTTGGTTTTATAAACCCATTTGAGTCCTATTGCCTTCGATTTTCGGGCAATGTGGTAAGAGTCCATGTGTTATTTTTGTTAATTGAATCTAATTCAATTTCCATGGCCTCAATCCACTTATCTCATCTTTCATCTTTTGATGCTTCCTTCTAATTACGAGGTTCTTCTTTGTGAAGAATGAGCTTGGTGATTCTACTTCACGCAGTTTCGTAGATTTTCGTAATATTCTTTAAACCTTGTATTGGTCTATGATCAAATCTAGGATCCGAAGTTTAATGAGCTACTAGTAGCTCCTTCTTCATCTTCGAGTTAGGGTTGTAAGTGTATGATGGTGGTGTGATTGGTGAGGGTGGATCCGTATAGGTTCTTGTTCATGATACGTGTTATCATTGTTTTCTCGTGTTGATCGTGTAGGATTATCATTGTCAACTCCGCTCATTACAAAACTAGTCCAAAACGTATCTTCCGTGCTTGTATCCTCTTCATTGTTATTCCAATCCCACGGTTTCGCTTCCATAAAATTTACATCCCTACTAACATGTTTCTTCTTTCCCATCGGATCATATAGCCTACATGCTTTTGATCTTTCTTCAACTCCTAAGTAAATCATTAGAATGCTTCTATCATCCAGCTTCTTCAAGTGAGGTATCGTTGTCTTAGCATAAGTTGTGCATCCGAATATTCTTAGGTATTCTAGATTTGGTTTTCTGTTGTAGGGCTTCATATGGTGTTTTATCTTTCAAGGCTTTCGTTGGTACCCTATTGAGTATGTAAATGGCGCTACCGACCGCCTTCCGCCCAAAAGTTAAGGGTAACTTCATCGCTTTCATCATACTCCTAGTAGTTGATAGCACTGTCCTATTTCTCCTCTCTACTACACCATTTTGGTGCGGTGAATATGGTGTCACAATTGTCTTTCTATTCCATTCTCCTTACAAGATTTGGTGAATTCATGTGATGTAAATTCACCTCCTCCGTCTGCTCTTAGCATCTTTATTTTCAACTTCAACTTTGATTCAATCTGTCTAAATTCCTTGAATGTACTTGAATGCTTGATTCTTCGATTTTAGAAAGTAAGCCCACATAAACGTGTGCAATCGCTCACTAATAAGAAGATGAGCTTCTTTCCAGAGTGTGGGTGGACTTATGGGACCACAAAGATCTCCATATACTAAGTCCAACGGGTTCTTTGATCCGAATTTAGCTTGATTTGGAAAGGGTGTTCGATGTGTTTTCCTAATAAACATGCATCACCGATTTGTCCCGCATGATTTATTCTCGGTATTCCATCCACTAGAACTTTTCTTGTCATCTTGTCTATTGCGTCCAAAGTTCGTGTGACCTAATCTAGCATGCTATAACCATGCTTGGTCATCTACGCCATAAGAGACATATAGGTGCTACTATATGTAATCTAATCTGTAAATTCGATTCTTAGATCGCTTCTAGTTTCATCAACAACTTCTTGTTCTTATCATACAAAGTCGGATATTTCCATCCATGATGATCTTGCAACCTATTTCTCGTAAGTTGTCCTAGACTAAGTATGATGCTCTTGAGGTTTGGAATGTAGTAAACGTCCAAATCATCTTTTGTTGTAGGTTTCTACATCCTAATAATATTGAACCTCTACCCTTTATCTCTACATACGATCCATCTCCAAAACGAACGCGTCCAAGTGATGTTTTTGTCAATATCCTTAAATGGCCTTTCGTGCTCATCATATGGTTACTTGCACCATTGTCAAATACCATATGCTAGCATCCGTTGTAGCATATTTTCGGGTTGTACTTGTTCTTCATTTAACAAGATTTCTTCGCTTTAGTGTAGCCATTAATAATGATGGTTCATCGCCTTCTAAGATAAGGTTTGATTGTTCCCGAGTTGTTGGTGGGTTTCTACAATTTCTCTTGAAATGTCCGTGTTTCCATGATTGAAACATTTCAACTTCTTTTTATCCCACTCACCTTTATTCTTATTGTGAGTTGAATTTTCTCCATTCGAGTTATCTCTATTTCCTTTATTTTGCCAATTTCCTCGTGAATAGTTTGATCTAACTCTATATTTGGTAAATCGTTTATTTCTAGAGTGTTCGCCTTGTGCGAGTAATATGTTATCTTGGCTTTCTACTTGTCCTCCCTTTCGTAGTTTTATTCTCTCCTCGAATGCCTTAAGTTTTCCAAATGATCTCATCTAACGAATGTCATCGAGATCATTCGTCTGTTCTATGGATGCTACTATTTGAATGAACCTATCCGTGTGGAATCTAATAGTTTTCGTACTAAAAGTGATTCATCCAACGCTTTTCCTAATTCTTTAGCCTTCGTGGCGTAGCCATTTAGTTTGGCCGTAAATGCATCCACCGCTTCATCTTCCTTCATCCGGGGTCCAAATCCAATCATTAGTGATTGTAACCATGCTTGTTGCACTTTCTCTTCTCCAACGTGTCTCTTTCTTAATGAATCCCATAATTCCTTTTCCGTTTTGCAACTTGCTACTTGTAAGATCACATCTTCGGTCAATGCTTGATATAGGAAGGTCGTCGTTGCCTTATCCTTCTTATCATCTACTTGCGTGTTATCCTTAGGTTCTATTGCTTCCCATAAACATTGTGCTTCTAGTATCACCTTAATTTTTTATAGTCCAAACTGTGTAGTTTGTGGTTTTGAGTTTAGGGCATTGATACTGTGTCATTGGGGTTACGGGTTTTGGTGCAGTGTTACGCATCGTCACCGGGCATTTTGATAGTGCTTATGATCTTCACTTTCTAATTCGCATGGGAATTCTAACTAATATGGTATTCTTAATACTACGGAATGTAAATAGTTATCCGGAATCTAATAGTACGCGATCAATATAAAGTTCTCGGATTTTCTAATAATATAAAATAACGATCTATACTATCTAACATATAAAAGAAATCCAAAGTTTGAATTTATGACCTCGTTGTTGTGTTAAAACACAACCGATTCCCACTTGTGTGTCGGTACTGAGTGTAATACCAACCACATTCTTTCTTTCCCACGTTCACTAAACCAATTCGCGTACACCCTTGTTTGATGTTGTCGAATTGTTTTCCAAAATTAACACTTTCACCACGTTATCTTCTTTTCTTTCCTTTGTGTCGACTTGAAATAAACGCGCCCTAGATCTCTTGGTCTCTGCTTTCTTCTCGGTAAAACAACAAAGATTTTTGTTTGTTGTTTTTTATTTCAAGGCCTATTCGAACACAAGTATCCAAAATACCTTTCGGTATTTATCCAAACAAAACTGATTGTTTGTATTCTTCTTTACCACTACGATGGTAGTATCCTCACAAGGAGAGCGTTATGCTTAAGTCCTTGTTGTCCTCGTTGCTTATCCGCGTTCCACAATACTTTCTTCTTTCTTCCTTTTGTTCACATCGTATATTTCACAAAAATACCTCTCGGTATTTGTCAAAAACAATTGATCGATTGTTTTTTTTGTTGTCCTTGTATTGCTAACGTGCCTTCAAACAATCCTAGATTGTTTTGTATCTTGGTACCTTCTTAATTCTCCAAGCAACTTCCTTTTCTCTTCTTGTATATCTCGTATATACAAGGTATCCTTCTTGACGTCTTTCACTTTCTTCTTGTCACGTTGTGAGTTTTGACAAGGTATCCTTCTTCTTCTTGTTGTCGTGTGCGAGGCACCAACAAGGTACTCGTTCTTTTTCTTTTTCTTCTGTTGCTGCGTACAACAGGGATCAGGCACCACAATTTGGTGTCTTTTCTCTTGCAATTTCTACACAAGTACCGTCGTGCACTACTTTCCTTGCGTCCTAGTTATCCAAACAACGTATGTATAGTTTATACGAAGGCTATAAATATAAAGAAGATTTTTTTGCAGTGAAGCTAATCAGAATTTCAATAATATAAACGTAGGACTTTTTTTTGCTCAGTCTGAGCATTCCCAATCTTTCTTTTGGCCAGCAGCTATCTTTTAGACCAACCTATCTTATTCATAATCACTCAGAATCGAAGTCAGGAGCCCCTAATATAACATTTTTCTTTTTATCAAGTAGTAACTTATACATATTATGCGTATTCTTCTTCTGAAACAAATGTTCAGCCTTTCTTTCTTTCTCGGTTCCTCTTCCGTCTCGTTAAGGTTTCGAATTTGTGGTACTTCTCGTTAACAAGGTTCGATTATTGAGATGGTGTAACGAGCGATAAACAAAGGCTCTTGATGCCAAATGTTGGTCCCAAATGTGAGTCGAAATGAAATTGCAATAAGTAAACTTGAATAACTATAAATCGCCTAACGTTGTAATGTTTACATGTACGCTCTATATATACTAAACGATGAGGCATTTCCCCAACCGTTGTGTCGGTTCACATGTAACCGTTTTTCCTTAACTACCCATAACCGTTTTTTCGGTTATATAACTACCTATAACTAACTATAACCGCTTGGCGGTTGAAAAGTATGTAATGACCAAGTTTGGTCCTTGTCGTTGGAAGCAATGTCGAGATTATAGTTTAAAATTTCTAGGTAATTATCCCTACTACTATTAAAGTAGTTCACTCATTATAGATATCATAAACATTGATAATCTCATGCATGGCAATTTGACAGGGACATAAGCAATGGGTGATCAAGTAAATGTTCTTGGGCAACTTGAACATCCAAACCTTGTGAAGTTAGTCGGCTATTGTCTCAAGAAGGCGTGGAGATAGAATCCATCGACTTTTGGTTTATGAATATATGCCAAATGGAAGCTTAGCGGATTGGTTATCATCTAAGTCGATTGCACCTCTCTCATTGCCCATGAGACTAAAAGTGGCTCGAGATGTCGCTCGTGCTTTGGCATACTTACACCAATGACGCCTTGCCCTAAGACATTCCTTTCGACTTTGACCATACCAACATGATACTTTCTTCTCTTTATTTCTTGTTTTTCCGCATATCACGTTCTGGCTTGTTTATCTTTGTAGATCATCTTTAGAGATTTTAAACCTTCCAACATTCTTCTAGACGACCAATGGAATGTTAAGCTTTCAGATTTCGGGTTCGCTAGGTTAGGTCCTTTAGATGTACATACTCATGTCACAACAGAGGTATGCATCTTCAGAAGGACATATGCTCTTTTAACTTGGAACATGCATAACCAGTTGGGGGAAGGTTTTGAGCCTTTTTCGCCCAAAGGGACAAAGTTGTCAATTTGGGCTTTGTTAATCCTTTTAGTTTGTTTCCTTAAAACAGCATATCCAATGGAGTCAAATGACTCATATCGACCAAAACTAGTTTTGACCGAAACTCGCCTAACCCGCCCAACACGCTGAGTTCTAGTTTTCTACTACCACACATTACCGTAATCACTAACTAGTTTTGTGAAGGATTATTCAAAAAAATTCTCTTGACGTAACTCTTTCATGACACAGTAGGAGGAACATACGATTATGTAGATCCGAGTATATCCGGACCGGCATTTAAGAACAGATTGTGATGTATGGAGCTACGGGTCTTTTATATGTATTGATCACGGTAAATCCTCAATAAATCTTGATCTCCTACAAAAGAGCAATATCTTGTGGAATGGGTAAACCATACTTACGGGGTGGGGACTTTAGGCTTATTGTTGACCCAAGGATTACGGGTTACTTTCCTTTGCAGTCAGTAAAAGGACTAGCGCTTATAGCCGAGAATTGCTTGAAAATCAGAAATCTTCGCCCGAAAATGAGTCTTGTTTTGAGAAAGCTTAATGAACTTATAACGGAATCATTACTAGAAAATATTTCACCATTGGTGCCCCCAATTGCTGATCTTAATGGAGTTAGTGATCGATGGAAAGTTTCCATGAGCAACAAAGTTCGCCGATATTGAAAATCAAACGTAAGAGAAGATTTGTATGTCCGCCTCGCTTATTTTTTTCTAAAAATAAATTCCTACACTTACATTCGTATGTGCTTGTATTTTAGATGTGTAACAAGATTACTTGTAATTTTCACTTTTCAAGTATGTAATGTTGAAATTATCAAATTTACAATGGAGATGAAATGAATGAATGATTCTAAATTTCTAATCTTATATAGATAAAACTAATCACCGAAAAACATTATGCACGAGAAGGAATCTGAAATATTCATTTCGACAATAGATTCTCTATAAAAAAGCAAAAAAGTTTTGCGAATCACACTTCCACTCACATATTGCTTTAGCAAACCTGTCTCCTAAATTATATGTGCTACAATGACACATAACTTCGGAAAATAATTATTCAAATTTCAAAGGAATAATGGTATTTAATTGCAGTTGTTTCCTTCCATTCCAAGAAGAGATCAAAGGTGAAACAAGAACTCAAACAAACACAACTTCAATCGAAACATTTTATAGTGCTTATTGGGATCTCGGTGGGGCAATATCGATGCTCATTTGGATTCTTCAAAACCAAATAATCTAAGGGTTTTCAAACTCGTTGAGCTCAAGGCGCCGACTAAACCAAATAATTTTTGCTTATTGGGTTTTCAAATAAACGTTTATTGCTGGTAAGCTTCTGCTCCTCAACTTAATTCCCTAGTTTGTGGGTTAAAACTTTTCGCTAATGTTCTATCGGGTTACTATACTGTGTGATTATCTCTACTCTAGTTTTTTTTTTTTTTTTTTTTTCAATAATAAATTTGGTCGTAAGTCATTATAATTTATACATATTATTAGGCTTTTTGCTATCTTGTCGGTTATTAGGAATGTTTTTTTCTAAATTTGGTATATGGGTGTAACACCCCAACCCGGCAGGGTAGAAGTGTCACATTCGGTGTCATATCGAACATACAAATAAAACTTTTACAAACGGAATCTTTATAAAATAAATTACCAAGTCATATAAACGAATGACTTACAAAGAAAAATACAACATCTAATATGTCCAAAATGAAATGAAATCAAAACAATAGCTCTTCAAAATAAGTCTCAAAATAATAAGGTAACTAGGGTCGGTCCACTCAAATGATCCAACTCTCACCATCAAAGCCCATCTTCCAATCTAAAACCCGCAAAAAGAATGCGGTGAGCTTAAAAGCTCAAGGAATGATATAACAAAACGGAAGCTAAATAAAATCATAATACAAATTGAAACAAAGGAAACAAAGAACGCGGTCGCAACGGAAAGGAAACAATGAGTAAATGAGAATCCTGCAGAACACAAATATAACAGATATCCGTAAAGAATGATAACAAGGAGAACGTAGCAAAACAAAGCATCGATGACATATATATAAGCACATACAAACCAGCATACAAGTAATCGTGAAATCGATCGCATATAAGCCTAACGGAAATCTAAAATCTGCGGAAGCAACTAATTAGAAAGTGAGCATGGCAATCACACAAGTCAAGTAACCCACAACAAGGTTGCAAAATCGTGAATCGGTAGTCGGGCGGTCGACCCCCGCAGCTTTGTAATCGGTTAAGGCGGGATTAATCGGTGATTAATCGGATTGGCATTTTCAAAGAAGTTTTGGGTATTTTCGCGAGATTTGAGTACTTTGGACAGACCTTCCTTGAAAATCATCTTGTAATAGATATAAACATCAAATATAATTGATTAAAACTTGCTCAAGACAAGTTGTGGGCATTTTCGATGAGATTGCAAGTTTCCGACAAGTTTGACCACCGCTAATAGTCGTTCATCAAAAAACCGATTTGTTTGACCCGCTACACAAATCGGCAAGGTTGGTGGCCCAAGAGCGCCTAATCGGTGATTAATCGCCTTGTAGGCCTTGTTTTGCAACACCGCCTACGCTAATAACATAACAAGCATCATAACCAGAAATACTATCGCCATCAAAACATGGTAGCCACACGTATCAAGTAGGAATACAAAGATGAACGTTATAATTGAATGGATTAAGGACATAGCGTGGCAACTAACAAGTTAACAAGCCACCAACATAAGTTGAACCATTTACCCAATCCAACAAGAGTATAAGCGTAAAATGTAAACATGGCAGTCAACAATAAGCGATAAGGATACTAACGGATAGTCACATAAAACATGTAATAGCATAATCAAATTCAATAATCATATAATAACCCGGTATGTGAATGGAATGATAGTCCAAGTAATGGAATAAAGATTTGACGATCAATGCAATTGAATATATATCATGGTAGTAGAGTGAGTCACATAATGGTACCGAGTAATGGACAATTAATACGTAATATGGTGCGTTGTGGAAAACAGATGGTACAATATAGGTAATATCAACGATGTAAGGGTTGTCGAAATCTATCCCGAGCCAACAAGACAATACAAGAATATCAAGAGTGGCAATAGCAGCCAAAGAATCAATAGTAACCATCGATTCGGATGGGTGACCTCGAATACCGCATAAATAGGAGGAGACCTCAAGAACCAATGGAGTAGCTAGCTCCCGGACTGTGAAGAAGCGTATTGCACACGACATCATTCACCAGAACAGATCATATACAGATAACAAATCTAGGATGCATCCATACGCCCCTGCAGACAATAGTGGCCATAACATTATATATTGAGCTCATAATCAGATAACAGAAAGGGACGGTGTGGAACATCACTCAACCACACTAGATTCATGCCATTAGTGCATCAATGGCACGACCATGTTACCTTCATGGCTAGGATAACAATATTTGGCTCGGGTATAAACCTGAAGGGTCAGACAAAGGTCCACAATGTTGCAATATATCAGTCATAATAATCAGAGGTTCAATATCAGTAGTCCACAATTCAAAGGTTCATAACAATAGTCCAATATCACAGTCCAATATCAAAGGTTCAGTAACAGAGGTTCAATAACAAAAGGGTCAATAGCAATGGTTCAATATCAAAGGTTCATAGTATAAGTTCATAATCAGAAGGTCCATATCAAAGGTTCAATATCAGAGGGTCAATAGCAAGGAAATCATAGCAATGAATATCATAAGCGAAAAAAGTCGAAGGACCGTAAATCATGAGAAACCCCAACCGAAATGGGATAGAATATCTGTACCTCAAATGCGTGTATGTAAGAGTAAGGTACACAAGCAAGTTCGATGTTTCCGCTTCATTAAATCTACATTAGGACATATCATAAATCACATATATGTTCTATTCATAAATCGTGTTTAACTTATCTCCCATTTATACTTAGTTTCAAGTTCATAAGTTTTGTCTTTTAGTATTTTAACTGGACCGATTTTAGCGATTTTATAAAATACTTACTTAGCTCAACGAAAATCAAGGAAATTCCCAGGGGTTCCCATATGAGTTAAGAGACTTTCAAACAATTGAGGGATTATATTTCCAAGTAAAATGGCCTATGGAAAATCATAAGTGCAGACCTGTCCAGAACTCACCCAGATTTACACACACTTAAAGTATAGCCCAAACAAACACACTCACCCTACTCCACACATCAAACCAAAAATTACAGGTGTCACACAATATATAAACATCATTGCCACCAAAGGAAAAGTTCCAGAACCTCATGGATTTAATACTAAAAATCAAATACTACAATACAAATTTAAACTCAGAAAATCAGATTCAAACACTTTAACTCCAAAAATTTAAAAATCATACTTCCAAGTATGCAAATGCTACAAGGCTTATATTTCCAGAAATCTATTTCAAAGTACTACAATTTAGGCTCAAGAATCACTCAAAACATGCAAGTATCATCGATAACACCTAGATGAATCCAACCTAAATTTCGCACTCCATTTTCTCGCCTTTGACACTTGATCTTGTAAAATTCAAAAATACGACTTAGACAACTCCAAATTCGACCAAACCACTTGGAAAACTTAACTAGCAACTACGAAGTCAAGGTAACTCGTTATTAACTTTTTCCGACCTACTTTTCCGATCTACTTTTCCCCAATATACTTTTTCCGATCTACCGGAATCGCTTAGCCACCACCACAACAAAATTACACCGACCACCACTACCCGCACCCCAAGGGAACAACCACCATAATCCGACAACTGAACATGCCAACACAAAAAGATTTTTGAATTTTTTGAGATACCCTAGCCGCCACATCAATGATAGGCGTCTTCCACACATAACAACGATGGCCAACGGAACAAATAGCATTTCAGAAACCATGAGGAACGTTCAACATGTTAACAATGGTAACTACGAGCAGTGAAACAAAGGTATTCACAACAATTCTAAACTTAATTTTCGTGAGGTTCATAAGTCGTATTCATCAATCTTTGTCTCTAATATCCCATGGAAAGCGACAGTCCAAGATCTTTGGGATACATGTAACAAATGGGGTGTGGTGATCGATGTATACATTGCAAAGAAAGAGATCCAAATCGGGTCACCGGTTTGGTTTTGTACGGTTTGAAAACGTTAATGACATCAATTTGTTAGTTTCAATCTAAGAACGGCATGGATGGGTGGGTTCCATTTATTTGCCGATGTGGAGAAGTATGGCCGAACAAATAACGAAGACAGAGGAACGATCTGGGACCGCAAACCCAATGAAGGTTTGAATCCTAAACATGTTAGTGATAATGAAAACGTTTTCGCCTTCCAACTCATATGCTAAGGTGGTCTTGGGCAATAAATCAACGGGTATGTCGGGTAATAATGATGCAAGTAATGATGGAGCAAAATCTGTGGGGGTGTCGGTTTGTAATAAGGTAAACGAGGAGTCGGGTAATGAAGCGGTGATGTTTATCTCGGTAGATGATTGTTTAGATTTGGATGGTATGGAGCGTAGTATTCTTGCTAAAGTCAAAGATTTAAATGTCATTACGGATCTTCTGAAAATTATGTCTTCTGAGGGTTTCGATGATGTTGGTCTTAGATACGTTGGGGGACGTTGGGTTTGGTTGGAATTTGATTCTACGGATCACATGGAAAGTGTAAAGACTTCTAAGGCGTTAAATAAGATATTTTTGGAGTTCAAAGATGTTTCTCACGACTTTATTCCGGACGAAAGATGTGTTTGGATAGACTTGGTGGGTTTGCCATTGGCATCATGGGCTCCAGAGGTATATAAGAAGTTGGGTGCTCGGTGGGGATGTAGTGTGTTTATCGACATGGAAAATGACGGACCAATGTCTCATGGGAAGGTTTGTGTCCTTCGAGCCTTTACATCGAAAGTGCTAGAGTCCTTTATAGTTTTATATCGTAATCGGTCTTATCGTATTATTGCTACTGAGTTTGCATATTGGGCGCCCAATATAGAGTCCAATATAGAATCGAGGGAGGTTAATTCCGTAAAGGATGATGAAGGTCCTATTTTGGATGGAGGATTGGAACATGAGGTGCCTCTGGACGGTGTTGGTTGTAATTCAGACTCGTCGAATGATGACAGCAAAGATTCGGGTTCGTCTAGTCATTTATCAGCTACTAGTCGGTTTTTGCGAGAGGAGGATGTTCATCGGGTGGAAAGTGATCTTGTTGACTCCATTGAAGAAGGTGAGCTCCGTGGCGATTCGGTCTTGTATAATGATAGGTGTGTTAAGAAATGTATGGAAAAGAAATTGGAAGACGATGCCGGTATAGATATTCAAGATTGTTATAAAAGTGTTAATGAGAAATGCGAGGAGGTTAATAACAATATGTCTAATAAGGTGGAAGGCGAGACTTTTGGAGAACATTTTGAGTCAGTTAATGCTCCTGCAAAGGATCCCAATATTGTGTCTCCATCTACACCCTCGGGTAACGATCTAAACATTGCTAACGAGTCTGATTCTACGTGGCTCGATTATGTTGGTCCTCTAATTAGCGGCGAGCTAGACTCTGAAAAACGTTGGAGCTATAGAGACCCCAAAGGGAAGGTTCATGGGTTGTTCTCTCTCGCGCAATTACGTATGTGGAAAGATTATTTTCCTAGCGATCTTCAGATTTGGAGTTATTATGGCAACGTTAAAGAAGCTATTTTTCTACGCAATGCCTTAGCGAGACAAACAAAGGATGCCGGTTAGATCGCTTTGCATTTGCGGTATGATGCAACGGGTGTTCGGTTTCGTTCACGGGAGGTCATTTTTTTGGCGCCATGGTGGCATCTCCTGTCTGATTCTAGTTGTCATCGGTTTTTTGCGTGTTTGTCCTGTTTTATTACAGCTTAATTAGTTCCCTCTCTCTTTGGTCTATTGGATCGATTTGCGTGTAGCTTGTTCTGCTAGTTTCTTTCTAGCTTTTTTTTAATATAATCTCAATTGCCGTTAAAAAAAAAGACATAAAATAAGTTTTCCCAACAAAAACCTAGAATATTGCACTTATGAAATTCGACATATAACACACACAAATTCATCATATTATGCTGTCTAGATTTTAGGGTTAATTAAAGACCATATGATCACATGTTTCTCATCCATTTTCTTTAGCCGATTACAATTAATTATCAAACACCATTTTTTAGCCAATAATTACATGTTATATCATTTATATTATGATCATATGAGGCGTATGAATTAAAGGGAAAAAGATGAGCGTACCAAATCGACTAGGAAAGAATACTAACGAATCCAAGGACCACCAACGAGTTTGCAAGAGATTCAATACTCAAAACCTTCGTCCTTCTGCTTGATTTGCAGCCACCAAACAATAGAAAAACATGTGTGTCGTCACTTTTGATGATTAGGGTTTGTAGTGTGCACATTTTTTTTTGGAGCGTATGAAGAAAAAGGGAAGGGGGTATAGGGTTTGAGCCAAGGGGAGAAAAACATGGGCTTGGTTTACATTTGAATGGGCTTTAGTTAAGTTAATGTTATTTAGGTAGTATTCGGCCCAATTAAAACGTGTAGTTATTTTAGACGTAAATGTGTTTTCTTTTATTTATCTCGCAAGTAGGGGTGTTCATCGGTTCGGTTATCGGGTTATTCGGTTCGGTTAGTTCGTTAAAAAATTTCTGGTCAAACCGAAACCGAACCGAACCGAATTCAATTGACTCAACCGAACCGAAAACCGAACCGAATAACCCAATTACATAATTTTAATAATTTTTTTATTTAATTATATATATTTTTAGTACAAAATTTATTTTCAAACTTAAATAATGATATGTTTATACTAAAAAGAGTTTTAGTAATTTTTCATATAAATACATAGAAAAATATTATATTTATACTAAAAAAGAGTTTTAGTACTTTTTTCATATAAATACATAGAAAAATATATATTTATAAGAATTGCGGTTTTCGGTTTTATTGCCATATCCAAACCGATAACCGAATATTTAGTTCGGTTCGGTTCGGTTATGACCAATTCGGTTCGGTTAGGATTTCAGTTCAGTTTTTTCTGGTTCGGTTCGGTTTCGGTTTTTGGTTAATGTGGATATTACCCGATCCGTGAACACCCCTACGTACAAGTTATATATTTATGAGTTAGGTTAAATTTTACATTTACTGAGCTTGACGGATTTTACGTATTTTATAAACATTAAATAGAGGGGCAAAATAGCCATTAACACGTTTACGATTTTTAGGGTTTTACAACTGTGCTAGTTTTGGTGAAGATCCATTGATCTTGATTTTGTTGCAACAGAGGCAGGATGAATGGATAGCAGACGGTGAAATACCTTGGAGAGATTAAGCATCCGAACCTTGTCAAACTAGTTGTGTAGATGACTAAGAACGGCTTCTTGTGTACGGGTAGGTGCCTAGGAGAAGTATTAACGATCTTTTAAGATGGGAAACACCTCTCTCATGGACCACGAGACTTAAATTGGCTCATGACGCTGCTCGTGCATATTGACATCCCACCACAAAAATACTATCTACATGAAGGAATGATATTTTACGATATTGACATCCCACCACAAAATGAAGTCGAAAGTAGGTCACTAGTCGCTTCTAAATCGATTATTGGAATTAGTCATTCAATATGTATACTTGTTTGTGACGGGTAACTTTTTTGTTTTGCGATAAACCTTTTGTACAATTTACAATAAATGTTTTGTACTGAATCTAACTAACAATTGATATTTCCATTTTTTTAATTTCACGAAAATAGAAAAATTCAAGTGTCAGCCAACCCCGTTTGAACCCCTATCAACCCCCTCACGAACCGAGCCATCCTCCTTTGAGACCCTCACGAACCCAGCAATCCTTGAGCCTTGAGCCTCTTACAAACCCTTTGAACGTATCAAACCAACTTACGGGTTCAATTTTGTAACGTCCTCCACCCATCCAAATTTGCGAGGTTCAAAATTGTAAGGTTCCTTCCCCATCCAAATTTGCGCGGTTCAAAATTTTAAGGTTCTCCAGCCGTGTAAATCAACGTGGGTTCAAATTTGTCAAAAAGAACACGGGTCGCTATAAGGTTCTCCACCAGATATGAACAAACTTTTTTGAATCGGTCTGAAATATGCTATATACAGAGGGTGCAAACAATATAAATCGGTCCAAAATATGTTAACGTAAAGACCTCTCAATTTAAAAAAAAAATGACCATTTTAAATGTTTGTATGCTTGTGAGCATATAATCTCGATCTACTGCTCCATTTATCAAGACACGAAACTTGAAGGACCGAAGTTGCATATTATATTCTTAATAACCGAATAGCAGTTATTATGGTTATTATAGTTATGTTACAGAACCAACATGTCGTTTGGGAGATACCCTTTCGATATCTATATATAGATGAACATGTACAGAAATTTCGACAGTTAGACATATTGACAAGTTATTCATATATTGCAATTTCGTTATATTGTTTACTCATATTGGGACCAACATTTGGCATCAAGAGCCTGCCCCATACCCTCGTTATACCGAACATAACCATCATCTTGAATACAAGATTCCGAACCAGAAAAACAGAAACAATTCTGTTGTTAACGAGTACCAAAAAGAAAACCAGAAACACTCTTGAACGAGAAAGAAGGAACCAAAGAAGCGCTGAAACTTTTGTTTCAGGAAGAAGAAGAAGGAAGACGCAACGTATCATTACATACGCTGCCTGGATAACTTGAGACGCAAGGAAAGTAGTGCACGACCGTACTTGTGTAAGAAATTGCATTCGACAAGCCACCAAATTGTGGTGACTTGATATTTTCTGTTGGTTTGAAACGCAGCAAAAACAACAACGTTGTTACACTTGTTTGTTTGTTTTTCAAATCACACAACGAGATACTCCTTTTGTCGAGACAAAAGTAGAGAAGAAGAAGACGACGTGAGAAAAAAAAGGAACGTTGCTTGAA
>CM040240.1:75437567-75485557 GCA_022545495.1 Chrysanthemum lavandulifolium
AGATAGTGATCAAGTTCATTAGATGCTTCAATTCGAGTCTTTTGAGTAAATCAAATATGACACCATATTCTGTTTAACTTTTAAAAGTTCTTGTTCATATTTTGAGATTTGACTTTTCAAAGACACGTTTTGATCATCCAGCTTGCTCAATTTTATGATCGAAAGATTTTGCACTCAATTGAGCGATTTTCTTTTGAAAACCGAGTTGATGGTTGTGAATATCTTTTTCACACCAATGAAGACGACGTTTGCATTGTTAATTTCCGTGTGTAATCGTTTATTTTCGACTTTTAAAGACTCGATCGAAGCACATTATCGGTGTTCTCAATGATTACAATAGCTTCAACAATATCGTGAGAGATATGATCGGATGCATATGGCAACGAATATAATAGCACAACATTATGGATATCGGCCAGATAACATCTTCCAAGAGTCGATCAACATCTTTTCTCAACATTTTCTTTTGCGTTTTGTGTTAGTAATAGATGTTTCGCTTTTCTCGAAAACGTTTTCATTACCCAAGTTCCTTATGAAAATCCTTTTCCTGAGCAATTGCACAACTTTTCAAGTTTTTAACATTAGGTAAAAGATTTTTCCGAAAGATGTCTCTTTGTTCTCTCGCGGAGGCGATTGAAAATGTTCAACTTTGATTTCGGATCGATATTCTATCTCGTGTTGTAAAATTTTGAGGTCGACCATGAAAATGTCAAAATAGCGAAGGATTTTTGATTTTCGTGTTTTGAGTTTACTTCACTAATGGAAGGTAAAGGACCATAAGTTTGTGCAAAGACTGTTTTGGGATTAACGATAGAAGACTCGGGTGTTTTGATGATAACCACAGGTGTGTTTGTGGAATCCGTTGGTGTGTGAAAGTGACCGCGTTCTTATAATTAAAGGTTTGTTGTAAACAACATTTTTAATTTTGATCGACTCTCGTCTTACGCATCTAATTCCTCTTGACGATGGTATTCAACAACACTCATGACAAGATTATCAATTTTGTATTCTCAGACCGAAACTTGTGAGTTGGTTTGAATGTTTTTAGTGAAAGCTTTGGTTTGTAATCGCTAGATTTTTCCATATCCATTCGGATTAGGTTTTAAGGTAAACTTTTCAATAGTCATTCGATTCACCATGTTTGTAAACAACAGCTTTAAACTCTTTAAGTTTGTTTTGCAAACCGAGAATTTCTGCAAGAAGGTCATCTACCCGATTCGTTGAATGCTTTTTGTATGGAGAACTGTTTTTGACAATTTAACAACTCACCTTAGCATTTTGATTTTCCAAGGTGAGGCGTTAATTTGCTTTTTATGTTCATGTTTCAGTTGTTCTAATTCGGACAACAAAGCATTCTTCGAGGCGGCTAGATCACGCATTTGTCTCTAAATATTTTTCGTTTTGATGAGATTTTGCAAAGCGGCTTCAAAACCTTTTTCACGGTTTTCTTGAGTTTTGAAAAAGTTGAGTTGCATTTGTAAACATTCAAAATCCTTGGTTAATATGCATTTTACTTTTAAGGATTGATTTAATGCATAACATTCCTCCATTTTGATTTTATTGTCTTGAATTAACCGAGCAAAATCCGGATGAGGCAACCGATCATCTTGTTCAACGTGAGTCTCATCATGGTCATTCTTTAGATCCTCGAAATACGACCACGGAGTCAATTTGATTATCAAAGGAAACCATGAGGTCATCTTGATCGTCAAATGTAACTCTGTGGTTAACTTGAAAATCATCGAAGGAGATGTAGAAGACTCATTTGAGCGATCCGATCCGTGCGGATTCGAGATATTGGTGGAGATATTAGTTCGAGATATGATGATGGTTTGTTCGGTGCACGAGACAAGCCATCGATGTCATACACTGGGCTGTATCACTCATGTGCGGCTCATGCATATTAGCCATCAACATAACAAACTGCATTAGCCTCGCAAGTCCTCCATATCATCATCACGAGTCCGTGCATCGCCATAAAGCTCGTTCTTTGTTTGTGAGAGATCTACCACTTCATCCTTAAGAGCCAAAAGTAAGGCCTCTTTGAAATAAGCATCGCCCTAGTCCTTGGCTTTGGGCATGCATTAGCCAGTGTCCCTTCTCATTGCGGTTGTAGCATCAAGACCATTTAACCGATTCGAGCATTTCCTGTTCTACCACTTGAGCTCATTGTTATTCCTACCCACAAAGATTAAACCCTTGACCACCGCCCATCCGACGACCATAATCACGATTACGAACTTCAACACGTCCATTGTTCACAACACTTGAGTCCGTGTGTTAGATGAGGAACGAATCGATTGTTGGATTTGTTGGTGTAACGCCAAAAGCATTAGCAATCATCACAAATCCTTGTTGCAATGCTTCGAACGGATCTGTTTCCTCGGTAGCTTCACCGACATATGCTTGAGCATTGTTCTTTGTATGGAACCAATTGATTTTGTTGAGGTTGAGGTTGTTCTTTGTGAAGGTGTGTTGGAAGCGCTTGGTTGAGTTCTTTGGTTGAGAGGATAATTCATTGAGCATACAAGGCAAGTTGTTGATTGTCCGGTTGTGATTGTTTAGCAATTTGAGCACGGAGAATCCTTTCCGATCAACTTCCTTCTCATGAGGCTTCAAGTAATCGTACAACAATCCATAAGTAGAATGATGCATATTCTTCGCAGCGGAGAAAAATGACATACTTCTCCCATTCGGACCAAGACTACTCGTGAACTTAGTATTAATCGCAATTCTTGGCATGATGATGTTGTGTTTATCCAAATCATTGATGATGTCCGAAAATCGATGATGATATGACTCGAGTGTCTCTCGTGTTCAATCATGAAGTGTTCATAAGCCAAGTAAATTTTGGATTCCAAATCCTCCCGATTGAGTCTGCATCCTTCCATAAGAAGACGAATATGATCCCACATCTTTGTGCGATCTTTTGAGCATCAACACTACGAAGAATTGGGTTTGGTAATCCTAAAAGGATGTATTCCATTGCAAGTTCATCGACTTCATAGTGTAGAAGTTCGTAGGATTTAAATCTGCAATGAGAGCAATGTTGGTTTGTTCATCTCTTGGTGGAGCAAAGTTGGATCTCCGGGTACAATGACGGTAGGCATCTCAAATGGACCTTCCAAGATAACCTTCTTTAAGAACTTTCCATGTGGCTTCTTTAGATCACAAAACCTAAAGAACCTTATCACCCATTGATCGTAGTTTCTGGAGTGAGCATTGGAGGTCTATCAAGTGATCCACTTCATGAATTGATTGTTGGTCGCTTAAAGCTTCACACATCTTTGCAAACCAAGTGGGTTCCTTCATAGTGCTTCGTGATGGATGTTGATTGAAATCGTTTGTGTAGGGTAGATTTTGAAGACTTGGTGGTGGTTGAACCATTTGTGGTTGTGGAATTGCCCCAAGTTGTGGAGTATGTTCTTGATTAAATTGTTGTTGATAAATGGCTTGTTGTTGATTCCATTGTTGATGTTGTGGAGTTAATTGTTGTTGTTGTTGATGATTATAAGTGTGAGGGAAATAGTTAGAGTATGGTGGTTGAGACATGATGATAAACTTGTGTGGTAATAATGGATCTTTGTAGTCGAATGAACCTTTGTTGATGAAGTATCCTTAGGCGTAGAAAAGACAAGAACCAAGTAACACTTATGCGTAAAAACACCAAAAGTTACGCGTAACAACAAGGAGTTACACGTAGATTTTAGCTTACGCGTAAGTAGCATAAAATCACTAAAGTTAGGCGTAGACAAAAGTTAGGCGTAGAAAATTATGCGTAGGATTACCTTATGCGTAGACCTTAGTTTACGCGTAAAGTGAATCTTATGCGTAGAATTTCTACGTGTAAGCTTATGCTTATGCATAATATTAGGGTTTTTGCCCAAATGATCTTTTACACTTCACAGTGCAAAAGATATCCAAAGTCGACGTATTTTCAGACTTATCCAAGTAAGAAAACACGGAGTAAACCAGAAAATTGAAGATCAAACCAAGGAACAATCTTACACGTAATATTAGGGTATTGATACGCGTAGGATTACTCGTAACTTTGATTACGCCCAAATGTGTTTCTAAACCGGTTTTTGTTATGGAATAGCTTCAATAGTACCAAAAGAACACAAAGTGTGAATTTTGATGTACCAAAACAACTAAACAGTTTACGCGTGAAACGACACCCACGAACAAAACAAGCTTAAAACGTAAATCCACGCGTAAAGTTTGAAACTTTTGCCAAAACAAGTATTTTAACACCTCAAAACAATGAAAGTACAAGAATCTTGGATTAAAAAGTGTAAGAAACGAGTTTTAAGATAACCAAAGATAGCGTTATCTCTACGCGTAAGATCCAAAACCAAAACTTCAAAAACAAACGAGTACACCCAACTATTTGGCGATTGATACCACTGTTAGGTCACTAGTTTTACAACACAAGCTTATAGAGAAAGAGATAAGGCGATTGAACAAGTAAACAAGCACACACACACAATAGTATGAAACGGTTAGGCGTAATGTATGAGTGAAAGAATAACTTGAACAACCAACCCTCAAATGAGGGTTTACAAGAGTTTATATAGGCAAGGAGCTAGGGCAACACTCCCTCTCCTTCCCTATTCCTTATTGGGCTTGGATCAAGCTTATGGGCCTTCTACATAAGCTTGACCTTAAACAAACATAAAGGCCATAATAAAGCTACCTATTACATATGAAATATAAATACTTGAAATACTGTTTAGGAGTGATTCCAACAAAGAGGATGTTGGATTTTTTGTTGGTTATACACCTAACCGGAAGGGTTACCGAATCTACATTAAAAGAACCCAAGACATCATGGAAACTATTCACGCACGCTCGATGAGTCGATGAGCAAATGGCTCTGGACAATCCAGTTCTGGACCCGCTTCACAATTTTTATCAAGTAGTCCCACTAGTTCTTCTCTTGTACAAAATCACTCCCCTGCAGTTCCCTATGTACCTCCATCAGAAGAAGATTTGAAGAAATTATTTGATCCGATGTTTGATGAATACTATGAATCTCATGCTAATCATAATTCCGTGCCACCATCTGTAGTTGCTTCTAATCCAACCAATACAGATGGACCATCTGTTTCAATGTCTTTATCTCAAGAAGCACCAGTTGCCGATCATTCGTCATCATCTTCGAATCCTCAATCTTCGGCTGACATCATGGAAATGTAGTTGCTAATTCTGATGGAGATAACCCTGTTGCTACTCCCGAAGATTCTCCGTTTGAAAACATATTTGCCCCTGAACCAACACCTGAACCATCTTCTCCAGGGGATCCAAACTCTGCTACTTAAGTCCCTCAACAGCAACCACACGAATATATCAGAAAATGGACACATGATCATCCATTGGATAATATCATTGGGAATCCTTCTCGTCCGGTTTCAACAAGAAGACAACTTGCCACAGATGCCTTATGGTGCTTCTTCAACTCTGTACTATCAAAGATCGAACAAAAATATGTCAAAACAACAATGTCTGAGGACATCTGGTTTAATGCTATGCAAGAGGAAATCCATGAGTTCGATCGTCTTGATGTATGGGAATTGGTGCCTGCTCCAGACTGTGCTATGATTATTGCTCTTAAGTAGATCTTCAAAGTAAAACTTGAAGAGCATGGTGATGTTCTGAAAAATAAGGCAAGGCTTGTGGCCAAAGGATACCGACAAGAATAGGGTATTGACTTTGAAGAATCATTTGCTCCGTTTGCAATTGAGGCTATCGTAATCTTCCGGCTAATGCTTCTAGCAAGAATATGGTGGTTTATCAAATCGATGTAAAGACTTCTTTTCTCAATAGAGATCTTAAAGAAGTGGTTTATGTCACCAACACGAAGGTTTTGTGAATCCGAGCATCCTACCCATGTCTATCACTTGAAGAAGGCCCTTTACGGTTTGAAGCAAGCTCCTAGGGCATGGTATGATACACTATCAAAGTTTCTTCTATCAAATGGATTCTACAAAGGAGCAGTTGATCCTACATTGTTCACCAGAAAGTCAGGCAAACAATTAATTCATGTTCAAGTCTATGTTGATGATATCATATTTGCCTCGACCGACCCTAATGAATGTGACCGATTTTCAAAAAAGATGAGCTCCAAATTTCAAATGTCAATGATGGGACAAATTTCATTTTTTTGGGATTACAAATTTCACCAAGTTCCGGAGGCATTTTTATTAATCAATCTAAATATGCAAATGAAATTTTAATGAAATTTGATTTGATTCTTGTGACCACTGACACTCCCATGGTGGAGCGTACAAAAGCGGATGAGGACCACTCGGGGTCATGGTTGATCAAACAAAATATCGTAGCTTGATTGGATCCTTGATGTACCTCACCGCCAAGAGACTTGATATTCGTCACGTATGCATGTGTGCTAGATACTAGGCTAAGCCAACCAAAAGCACCTTGAAGTGGTAAAACGGTTCTTCGGTATCTCCAAGGATCCATTAACATGGGACTTTGGTATCCGAAGGACACCGTATGTTACTAACGACCTATCATGCAGATCTTGACCGTGCGGTGTCAAGATACACGTCAAGCACGCCGAGGTGCTCAGCCTTGGGTGATAAGTTAGTGAGTGGTATTCAAAGAAACAAATGAGTACTTCTATATCCTCTACAGAGGTTGAATACATAACCATGTCATCTTGTTGTGCTCAAATCTTATGGATGAGATCCCAATTATCGACTATGGCTTTGTATTCAACAAAATCCTCTCAGACAGATAACAAAGTGCAATTTCTCTTTGCTGCAACAACGTTCAACACTCAAGAGCAAAGCACATTGACATTCGACATCACTTCATCAGAGAACAAGTTGAAAAAGGTGTGGTTGAACTCTATTTCTTGAGGATTGAATACCAGCTAGCAGACATCTTCACTAAAGCTCTTCCTAGAGACCATTTTGATTTTATCCTTCCACGACTCAGATTGAAGAGTATTCAACCAGAAACACTCAAACATCTTCAGGAGGAAGATGAGGAGTAAAGGTGTTTCTTCATCTATTCTTTGTATATATTTTATCAAAAAGCAAAATATAAAGTTATAAAACCATCAAAAGGAAAAAAGAAAAATATAAAATTTTCAAAACCTATAAAAATCATAAAATCTCAAAAAATTCCAAAAATATTATTTCTTTTGTCATGTTTTTATGGGTTCGATAACATCTACGGACTTTGAATTGTCATTCAATAATGGCACGGGTTTTTAGATGAAGTTCAAAAAGTTGTAATAAAAAAATGAGATGGAGAAAAATGTTGGTTTATTGTCATTTCAGGCAGTAACCCGGTTTTAAAGAAAGGATGGAGCAATGCAAAATCAGTTTAAAATCTCCTGCTCTGATCTTAAAAACATAAGTTTATAAGGAACGTTTATAACCAAAAAGACAAATGTTTCCTCACAAATATTTTTCCTTCTAAAGATTCTTCTGAAAAATATTAATGAAAACAAGATTGCTTTGAAAATAACTCGGTCTTTATTTTGAAAATCATTTGGACTTATCATTTGTCAAAATCTCTATCACTCAATCAACAACTTAAGTCATTGATTGAGGGGGAGAATGATTTCAAACAAATCAAAAAGGTTATTTCTCAAACAATTGGTACTAAAATGAGCAAGGTCTACACTTGGTTAATCAAAAAGAACAATTTTTATTATTATTCAATTGGATCAAGACCAAGGCTAATGTTGTGTTTTCATAAGATACCTAAGCATGTTTGATCATTGGAGATTAAAGTTTCACAATCTGATCCTTATCAGTTAAATGTTTTAAGAGCAAGTCACACTTCTCCTAAAAAAGCTTTCGAAAACAATTTAAATCAATTGGGATCACAAATCTCAAAGGGTTTGAAAATTGTGATCGGGGAGAATTTGTGATTTTAATTAGAAATAAACTGATAATTTGATAAGTGGTTTTAGAAATACATCAACAGACTCTCCTCCCTACATGTGCCAAACGATTTCAAATTTTCCATGCACATGTTAAGGGGGAGCATTTATCTTAAACCAAAAAAGATTGAAACGTGATTGATTTGTCTCAAAGTGTGTTACCTCTAATATGTGCAAAACTCTTTCGAATCTCGATGCACATATTGAGGGAGAGCAATCAAAAGAAAACCACATCCTTACCAAAATGTTTTATCCAAAGTACTTAAAATACTAGATTTGATTAGGGGAAGTGATGATGATCATTTTAGAAAATGTTAATCAAGAATTGGATCTTTCATTCTCAATCTAAGATTTGAAAGTCCTCTTGCCTCCATGTGCCAAATGATTTCTAATACTTGAAGCACATGTTGAGGGGGAGCATTTCTAAAATATCAAAAACAATTAAGGTACAAAATGCTTTGATTTTATATCACAAGTACCTTGATTGATTTTCAAATAGTTTTCAATTGGTTTCGAGGTGAAAAGAACAATACCAAAAGACTGACCAATTTAATTTATGCATTGGAGATATAAGGATGGTTAGGTTAGGTATTCGTTCCCATGATCTTGCCAGAGCCGGAGGGATCTACCCAGGGACAATCCACTAGTTAGTGTATAAGTCCTTAGGTATGATGAAAAAAAAATGAGAAAAGTGAGAATAAGGGAAGAGTGCCGACTGAGATTGAGCTAGAACTGGAATAAACCCAACAAGTTTCTAGTAATGAAGTCTCGGTAAGCACTGAAGGGGTTGAAGAATGAAAAAGAATTGAATGTGAAAAGGGTGAAAAGAAATAGCCCTCCATTAATTCAACCTTAGGACATAAACCAGGTTCAATTCATATACTACTGGTGGTTACCTAGGTAACACTGGTATTGAAGACAAGACGTCATGGACCCAGTGACGCACTGCACCAAACTTCCCAAGCTACTCAAGTTCTCTTAAAAGGACTTGTTTCATTCTCACGGGGAACCTACATAATCTATTGACTTTATTTTAGAGATGGTTGATATTGAAGAAGGAGACCTTCTCCCTAGTCTCCGGCATAGGAAACCAAATATCCACTTTTGAGTCAAGAGCCAAGAGATCATCAATAAATCTCATTAGGACACACAATTAATGAAGACTTACTGTTTCACACAATGTGGAAAGTAAGAATATATTTTGAGAGTCCTACGCATTATCCTTGTGGTATTGCCAGAACATCCGAGTGATATGTAAAGTATTCACGATGAAGATGGAAATCCTTCTAGAGCCAACATCAAACAAGCTCTTGGTGGGTGTCATGTGAGATCTTTTCAAAATATCAAACTTGTGACAACTGGATAGAAACGATGGGGCGATTCAGTATTGAATCAACCTTGGTCCAGGAAATGGATTGACGGATACCTTTGAAAAACCGGTCGTTGTGCTCAACAATTCTTTTCTCTAGAACATCGACTGTGTATTAAATTTTCAAAATAAAAGGGTATTTATGATTGAAAATTGATGTTTCCCATAAAAACCTTCGTTGTATTGCAAAACTCTTTCTATTAAGCAATACACGATTGTTTTCAAATCATTTTCATCAATCGGTGAATCTCGTCATTTGGTTCACTCACTCCGTCTTTGTCTTCTTTGAGACGCTTTGGTTTGAGAACGACTTGATTAGTCACGAAACCACGTCAAGGAGATTCTTCGAATTCTACTTGATCACAGCGATGCGTGTCTTCGATCAACGGGAACTGTGGTTCTTGCAACCCCATTCAACGAAAGTGATCAAAGACACTTTCATGAGCTTTATTGCTAATTGTTGTTTGCAGGGACACCCGACGGTTGCAGCTAATCAGAATTGAGAAGTCAATCCATTACCGCATGCTCACACATCACACTCACATCTAAAGAAATCATGATATGTGCATATCTTCATAACTTGGCTCTGATATTTTCAAACCATGCTTCTACTATGTTGCTGCAAATATCATGAATCAACAAAGCTTCCGCTACTCTGATGAGAAGATATCATGATCCAACACTGTGAGCATGTCAGTCCAAAAGTCACAACTTCACATGAAGGCAAAACAAAGGATGAGTCAAGAGATTTAATGTGTCAGATGATCGCTAAGAAGGCTCAAAGAACAACCAATCCATGGATTAGTTATTAGTTAAAGACCTCCACTTGATAAACAAAACATGCAGAATATGAAGAATCAAAGGCTACGAGCTACAGAGCAAAGAACCTAATCAAGAATTCAAGAACACCAAAATGTAATATCTGTTTGTAATTGAGGTAACCTCCCTTAGGCAGAGATTGTTAGGATTTAGAAAATCCGGTAGTTAAAGACTCGGTCACCTCAAGTATATCTATTCGTTAGAAAGCTCGTAGTCATAGTTGTTTAGTAATATTGAGTAGTTAGACAAGTAACACCATGGATGACGGACGGGTCTTTACCCACTGTATGCCTGATCCACAGCCCGTAGGAGGCGTTTTGTGTAACACACTATAAATACCCTTTGCCTTCCAAGGCAAAGGGTTAGAGCTTCAATATACATTTTTCTTTGTCTCACTAGAAGCTCCCAACTCTCTTCACTTTCTCTCTCTAAAACCTCATCTCATTCGAATCATTTGTGCTTGATTGCGTGTTTGTGAAAACCAATATGTTACATATCCTTATCGATTTAGTGCGAAAAAGACATGTTTATTACACCAAGTTATGGATCACTTTGCTGGTCCCTGACCTACCTCCCCATAACCACCAAACCATTGATCCATCTTAGATCAAATCAGTGACAATAATAATACGGTGTAAAAACAACGGGTAATTATTACCATAAACAAACGAAAATTTGTACCTCAACTAAGGTTCATCGCTGATCCCAGATCAGAACTCTCCATAGCCGGTCGAAATATAATAATGGGTGTGGTCCCGGACCAAACATGGCATTATTATGTTGTGTACTAAACGACTTGTGAACACCAAACCAAATCAATAAAAAGAAACCAAGCCATAAGCATCACATCATCCAAAATCCAAGGGCGTCAATGGACCTATAATATGTGTTGTCCAATATCAATCAACACTAGCAGCACAAACAAGAGAAATTGGACAACACCAGCAGCACTAACAAAAAGTATAAGGCTAGCAGAAGAAACCGTAAGCAGACCAGCAGGAATGATATAACCAGTAGTAAGTCATAACCACCAATAGGAATATGCAACCAAGGGAACACCAAGATGCAACCAAGAGGCACACCAAGAGGAAGGCTATCGTAATATGCAACCAAGAGGGAACACCAAATCAATAATCGACGGCAAGAAGTGAACCAAAGACGACACATTTGATGTCGCTAAACTGTTGCAGAATGGTCGCTAATTCAACAGCCTTAATTCTGCTGTTTAATTGTTTATTCAAGAGACCCTTCTTATGTGTCTATCACCAATTGTGAACCAAACTCTTGTTCCATCATTCTTTGTTTGCGATCAGCATATCAATGATTTAGGATTTAAGACTCTAATTGAAACACGCCTTTATACCAATCCGTGATCTGAATGACAATCCTTTTTGGCTTGCTGCCTTTTTTCTTTTCACGTTTGCTGCTATAGATGAATTAGGGTATAAAACCCTAATTGAAAAATTATTCAGGAAAACCTTATAAACCCTAGATCGAGAGCCACGAGGCTCTGATACCAATTGTTAAATCCATAGATCTGGACTCAACTAGGGTATGAATAATATTGATTGATTGAAACACAACGGAATAAGAAATAAGAATACAATCAACATTACTAATAAGGTTTTCTTTATTCAAACATGATAAAGAAACTAACTACTAATATACACACGCTTTCTTTGTGTGTCTAGACTCTCATTAGGAGAGTTCTATAAATTTTAGATAGATCCTCCTGTAACCTAGACGCCACCCTCTTTATATAATAGAGAGAGGTTACAAGAAACCCTAGCTTACTAATAAAGCTAACTAACAATTACATATTAGGTCCTCATTGTTTCTTCTTTCTCCATTTCAGCTTGTGGGTTTTGTAATCATCAAATCTGAAATTCCCAACACTTTATATTTACACTTTCACTCTCTCACATACTTAAAACACGTTTATTTCTTTTAATTCATATATATGTGAAATTACAACAGAAAAGATTTGAATAAATTATGCCAAATACTATATTATTTGATCTATTTAATTTGATATCCATCTGTAATTTACTCTTTAAAAAATAGTTTACTTATTGTATGCTTTTTTTGTTCAAACATATAATTGGCACGTTTATTTTTTAATAAAACTAAACTTTATTTTGGAATTGCGTTGTTTTCCATATATTTTAACTTTTCTTCATTAAGTGTTAGTTCACACTCATTCAGTAATAACTTGGAACTATTTTATTTGTTAGTTTTTGCTGCCCATTCATATAGCCTTATAAATTAGGTCAAAATGCACAATAGGTACCCATCTTATGTTCAATTTCAATTAAAGGCAATACTCCTTTTTTCTCAATTTAAAGTACCCGACTTTTTTTTGGCCGATTTAGGTTTTTTTCTAACTTCCGTTAACCATTTCGTTAGTAAATTACATGTTTGGTCCATGAGTTTGTATAGGCATTTCATGTTTGGTCCATTTTTGTCCGTTTTCATACGTTTGCATACGTTTTCGTCCGTTTTTACACGTTTTTGTCCGTTTTTACACGTTTTCGCCCGTTTTTAAACGTTTCCATATGTTTTAAACGGTTTCGTCCGTTTTAACACGTTTCTGTCTGTTTTTACACGTTTTCGTCCGTTTTTGCTTGTTTCGGTCTGTTTTTGCACGTTTCCATCAGTTTTACACGTGTTCGTCCATTTTTACACGTTTTCGTCCGTTTTTTCACGTTTTTGATGTTTTTACACGTTTTCGTCTGTTTTCGATGTTTCGTCCATTTTTGCGTTTCCACCCTTTTTTCCACGTTTTCGTCTATTTTTACACATTTTTGTCTGTTTTCGACGTTTTGCACGTTTGGCTCGTTCTTACACGTTTTCGTCTGTTTTTGCACGTTTTCGTCCGTTTTTGCACGTTTCCATCCTTTTTTCTACGTTTCCGTCCATTTTTGCACGTTTTCGTTTGTTTTTTCACGTTTTTGTCCGTTTTTACACTTTTTATACTCATGTATAAAAACGTGTAAAACAGACGAAACGTCAAAAACAGAAAAAGCGGATGAAAACGTGTAAAAACGGACCGAAACGTGTAAAAACGGACGAAAACGTGCAAAAACAGACGAAAACATGTAAAAACATATGAAAACGTGCAAAAACAGACGTAAACGTGTAAAAATGGATGGAAACGTGCAAAAATGGATGAAACGTGCAAAAACGGACGAGAACTTTTAAAAACGGGTTGAAACGTGCAAAACTGAATGAAAACGTGTACAAACGAACGAAAATGTGTTAAAACAGATAAACACCGCAAAAGTATTTAAAACGCAAAAAGGACGGCGTGTAAAAACATACTAAACGTATAAAACAGACCTAAAATGAGCAAAAACAAACAAAAACGTGCAAAACAGAAGAAAACGTGTAAAAACGGACAAAAACGTGTAAAACAAACGAAAACGTATAAAAAAGAACGAAAACGTATGCAAACATATGAAAATGAACGAAAATGGACCAAACAATGCCTATACAAACTCAAGGACCAAACATGTGATTTACTAACAAAATGGTTAATGGAAGTTAGAAAAAAACCTAAATCGGCAAAAAAAAAAAAAGTCGGATACCTTAAATTAAAAAAAAAAAAAAAAAAAGAAAGAAAGAAGTAGCACATTTAATTGAAATTGGACCTAAGATTGGTACCTTTTTATGCAATTTACCCTATAAATTAAAGGGGCAATTTCATACCTCCCATTCTTTTAGTTGGAATTTTCATAGTTACTCAAACATGCATTAAAAACATTATACATTCAATATTTACACTTTGAGTATATATAAAGTTAATCATGAAAGTAGGGTGATACATGAAATTAATCCAAAATTAAAAACGATTGTATTACATGAACCATCTATTATGCTCTTTAGCATATTCTAATCTTAGACACATGTTCAATAAATTAATCACACCGTTAGTCTATTATTCACATGTGAGGGAAACATATATACTTCTTTGAAAGCTCGTAAGTGCTTTGAAAATAGTTTGGGGTGTTTGTTTCGGTTTATATAGCGAACATGATTTTATTTGGTTTTGTCTTATGTTTCATAAATTTCGTTTGGCTTATTTTGAAGCTTTTTTCGAACATATAAGTTTATCGTGACATAAAAACTTATATGTTCTAAAAGTTTCAAAATTAGCTACAAAGTGTGCTTATGAAACATTAGCCCAAAATCAAATAACTAAATAATAGTGAAAACTTATATAGTTCTAAACAAACACCCTTAATCTTATGAGTTTTAACCAGCTTTACTTAATTGATATTTTGGTCATCGTTTTCTAAAATATAATACATCCAAAGTTTCATTCTAAGCAGTAATTTAATTTTTTTCTAGAAAGCATCAAGCCATATATTACCTGTGCTTAGAAGTTGTGTCTTTTACACAAATTCTGGATGTATATATAATAGCTAGAAATTATGTGATTTATACAAAACCGTTTACGAATTTTGATTACTTACTATCCCTACATACATTATCATATATGATGATGTCATTTATAAACATTTATGTGGTGACTGTGAATAGGGTTGACTCAAATTCCCTTTCATAGACTTTCTATCTTTTTCTTGCTTCTATTTCTACGTTAATGTTGAAAGTTCCTCATTTGCATTATGTTAAATTACATTATGAGCTAGTTCTAAAAACATATTGAACTTTGAATAAACAATGGTGTTTTCATGTCGATGTTTTTCCGTCACATATGGGGAAGAGATCGAATATGAAACAAATATTCAAACAAAATCAACCTCAGTTGAAACATTCCATACTGCTTGTTCAGATATAAATGTTAGCGTAACTGATTCTAGCAGTACGTCAAATTTCCCAAAGTTAGCTGAGAAACCAAACAATCTAAGGGTTTTCATACTTGATGAGCTAAAGGCCGCGACTAGAAATTTTTGCAAGTCGTCGAAGATTGGTGAGGGTGGATTTGGTAGTGTGTATAGGGGCGTCGTTAAGAGTTTGGAATGTCCTTTTGATGAGATTCAAGTGGCCGTGAAGCTCGCCAATGGTGGATTGCAAGTTAGTTTTATCATGTTTTAAATATTATATACACTTGTTATAAGCAGTGGGAAGGTGATTGTGATTATAACTAGGATGTGCACTCATATCATAAAATTGTAATATCAATTCAGATTTGCCATTGTTTATGGGGATATAATAGTTGCCTTATGGCTACTGATTATCACATGGCTGATTTTTTAATTTGTCTTGAAATTGTTGGAAAATTGAGTTTTGCAAAGTGGTTTTTGCAAACTTTTGGACACTATTTAATATATGTATATGTTATATATATTTATATTTCTTGGTAGCTTTGCGTTCTCCTCGACGAGAGAACAACGAGCCTAAAGAGTGTCAAAATGGAGTTGAAATGAATGAGATATCGTGTATCTCAAAGTGAGTACTAAACATAAAACTTGGAAAAATAGGAGAATCCCACATCGCCCAAAACAAAGTGGATCTTGTTTATAAGGAAATTATAGTTTGGCTATTAAATTCCTTTAGGTTGGTTATGCTCCCACTCCTACGTCTTGTGGCAGGGGGTGCGAAAATGGGATTCGGGTCAAAATGAGTTCAAACTTCGAACTCATGCGAGCCACGACCTGCGGACACGAATGCATTCACGAAACCAAGATAGAGTTTCTTAAGATTTATTCGATCCATCAAAACCAAGCTAGAGTTTTGTTGAATCGATCCGTACAAGTAGATACCATTTAAAACAGTTTGTTTAATTGTTTGTGTTTGATCTTTCGGATGACAAACACGAATACCCCTCCCGTGAACGCACACAGTGCGCCATTACCAACACGGTTGCTAATCATGCCGAGAAACCGAGAAATTCAATGGGCGAATTTCAAGAGGTGGCAATGTAAGATGTTTTTCTATCGACTACTTTGAACCTTGCGCGGTTCTTAAAAGAAAACCCACATAACGTGGAACCTCCCGCGGAAGGTCAATCCTCTAATCAACAGTCGCTCAAGCCTTGGAAGCATGGAAACATTCAAATTTTTGTGTCACAATTATGTTACGAATGGTTTGGTTGATTCTTTGTACAACGTGTCTTGCAAGACCAAGACCGCCAAAGAATTATGGGAGTCATTGGAACGCAAGTACAAAACCGAGGATGCCGGTACAAAGAAGTTCGTTGTAGCTCGTTTTTGGATTACAAGATGGTTGATTCAAAGAATGTGATAAGTCGTTCAAGATCCGCAGGTTACGCTACACGACATTCATGTTTGAGGAATGACTTTGAGTGAAACTTTCAAGTTCTTGCTATTATTGAAAAGTTACCCAAGTTGGGTAGAATTCAAGAACCACCAAGCATAAGCGAAAGGAGATGAGTGTCAAGACTTGGTTGTTCGTCTTCGTATTGAAGAGGACAACAAGTCGGCTCGAGAAAAACACGATATCGCCGATTCGCAAAGGCAAATATGGTTGAGCATGTTTCGTCATCTTCAAAGTCCAATGTCAAAGCTAAAGGCAAAGGAAAAGGAAATAATGACAAGAAGGATAAAGGGAAGTCTCGAGTACCTTGCTCCTAAAGTCGCAATTGTGAAACGAAGTTCCAAGGGTGTGTTTCAATCGTGACCGGCCAGTCACCGTCTTGCTAATTGTAAGATGCTGAAGCGGGTGACTCCACGCCAGTTAATATGGTGAATGAAGATGTGGACATGATTGCTATGGTGTCGATGTCATTGCCATGATCTCGGTTAACTGGTAGGTTCCAACAACAGGGAATGGTGGGTGGATACTGGGGCTACCCGTCATGTGTGTCTTGATAAGAGTATGTTTCACTCTTTCGTAGCGGTTGATAGTGGAGAGAAGTCGTACATGGGCAACTCTGCAAGCTATCACGAAATCAAGGCGAAGGAGATGTAATCTTGAAGATGACATCCGAGAAAGAGCTCAAGTTGACTAATGTCTTGTATGTTCCGAGATTCGCAAGAATCTTGTGTCCAGTTGGCAATTGAACAAGTTTGGTTTTCGCCTTGTTTTGAGTCGATAAGTTTGTTCTTTCTAAGAATCAAGTTTATGTTGGTAGGGATATGCCCAGAATGGTATGTTTAAGCTCAATGTAATGGTTGTTAAGAATGATATCAATAAAATGAATTCTTCGCTTACTTGATCGAGTCTTCTAATATGTGGCATGGCCGTCTTGGACATGTAAATTTTATTTCGATCGCCGCTTGATTAAATTTAATTGCATACCTAATTTCCATATTGACTCAAAATATAAATGTGAAACTTGTGTTGAAGCCAAACTTACAAGAGCATCTTTCAAATCGGTTGAACGAAAACCGAACCACTTGATATGATACACACCGACATATGTGATTTGAAATCACTACCCACAAAAGGTGGCAATAAGTACTTTATCACGCTTATTGATGATTGTACAAAGTATTGCTACGCTTACTTCATCGAAAAGTAAAGATGAAGCTATAGACAAGTTTGTTCTATACAAAACGAAGTTGAGAATCAACTTGGTAAGAAAATCAAGGTGGTAATGCAGTGATAGAGGAGGTGAATATGTGTCTCCATTTGTCGATCTATGTGCTAAACATGGAATTAGACACGAATTCACCGCTCCCTATTCACCTCAAGCAGAACGGTATTGCCGAAAGGAAGAACCGTACTTTGAAAGAAATGGTTAATGCCATGTTGATAAGTTCGGTCTAAGCCGGGACATGTGGGGAAGCCATTTTAACGGCAACTTATCTTTTAAATAAGATACCTCGTAAGGAAAAGAAGAGACCCCTTATGAATTATGGATGGGAAGAAAGCCATCATATCGGTGCTTACGAGTGTGGGGTGTCTAGAAAAGGTCGCTATATCGACTCCCAAGGCCCAAAAGATTGGACCTAATCAGATTGTATATTCATCGGATATGCTAAGAATAGCGTGCTTATCGCTCATAGTACATGAATCGAAAAATCCGGATATACAAAAGGGTACTTTAATGGAATCAAGGAATGCTTCATTCTTTGAAACTATTTTCCTTGTTTAACGAAGGAAACCGGAAGTTTATCTAGAATAGATGACGAAGTTGTCCAAGATAAGAGACAACGAGACGATAATGATCTCCAAGATGAGAGACAAGATCAAACCGAGGAAGAAGAGGTTGAACCTAGAAGAAGCAAAGTATAAGAACCGAGAAATCGTTTGGACCCGATTTTGTTTCTTTTATGGTTGAAAACGAACCTACTTCATACCGAGAAGCGGTTACTTCCTCGTAAGGGCCTCAATGGAAAGAAGCCATTAAAAGTGAAATAGATTCTATTTTACAAAATCATACTTGGGAGTCGTGGATTTACCTCCGGTTGTAAACCACTAGGCTATAAATGGATCTTCAAGAAGAAGATGAAAGCCGATGGCACCATTGACAAGTACAAAGCAAGATTAGTAATCAAAGGATTTAGACAACGAGAAGGTCTTGATTACTTTGATACATATTCACTATTACGCGAATAACATCGATTAGGATGATACTTGCTATTGCCGCTTTAAGAAATTTGAAGTTCACCAAATGGATGTGAAACCGCATTTCTAAACGGAGATTTAGAAGAAGAAATCTACATGAATCAACCCGAGGGTTTCATGGCTCTGGACAAGAGAACAAAGTTTGTAGGCTTGTTAAGTCATTATATGGCTTAAAGCAAGCTCCCAAACAATGGCATCAAAAATTTGACCACGCCATGCTGAGAGTGGTTTCAAAATTAATGAATGCGACAAATGTGTTTATGTCAAAGACACAAATAGTGGATATGTAATCTTGTGTTTATATGTTGATGATATGCTTATCGCTTGGCGATGAATGACAAGATGATCAAATCTACTAAAGACATGTTGAAATCAAAGTTTGACATGAAGGATATGGGTTTGGTGATGTGATCCTTGGAATAAAGATCATACGAACTCGAATGGACTTGTGTTAAGTCAAGCACATTATGTGGACAAAATTCTTAATACTCATAATGCGGGGATTCCGGCTAGCTAGAACTCCAATTGACACCAAGAAGCATCTATCTAAAAATAGAGGCTTAGGTGTTGCCCAATTAGAGTATTCAAGAATTATTGGCATGTTAATGTACTTGATGACAGTGCACCGACCGACTTAGCATATGTTTGTTAGCGAGCTAAGTAGGTATACTAGTAACCCAAGCTATGCACATTGGGCGCCTATGACTCGGTACTTCACTATTTGAGATACTGATCGCGATTATGGATCGCATTATGATCGATATCCATTTGTTATCGAAGGATACGATGATGCAAATCGGATATCCGACATAAAAGATTCTAGATCAACTAGTGGATATGTGTTTACACTAGGCGAGCGGCTATATCTTGGAAGTCTTCCAAGCAAACTGTTATAGCTAAGTCCACGATGGAATCGAATTTATCGCGTTAGATAAATGCGGACAAGAGGCGGAATGGCTACGTCAATTCATAGAGGACATACCAAGGTGGCCTAAACCGTAACGCCATTAGTATACATTGTGATAGTCAATCGGCAATTGGCGAGCTCATAGCATAATGTATAATGGAAAGTCCGACATATCCGTCGTCGACATAATTCGATCGACAACTACTCTCAACAGAGTTATCTCAATTGACTATGTGAAGTCAAAGGATAACATCGCGGATCCGCTACGAAAGGCTTAAGCAGAGAGTTAGTAAGTAAGTCGTCTGAGGAATGGGACTAAAGCCCTTGAAGGAATAAGTTTCTATAAAGGAAAACCTAACCCAGCTTGACCGGAGATCCCAAGATCCGGGTTCAATAGGACAACCTACTCATAGAAATGTGGGGAAGTCACGTCAATGCGGGGAGTTACTAAATATTGTAACTTTCCTAGTCCATTCCTATAACAAATGTGACTTGTTGAGAGGTTAAACATATGGCTATAATGATTCGTGATGAAATCATAAAGCATAATGATTCAAGATGAAATCACAAAACATATGTTTTAATGATTCAAGATGAAATCACCTATGTGAGAGAGAAGTGGGGTCGCTCAAGGAAATGTGGGCGCAATTCCTAAGAGCTCTTGCAGAACCGAGTGCTAGTGTTCATGACCATAACGAACACGACTATGAGGACTAGACGATTATCGTGGAGAGTCTTGTGTGAAGTGTAATGTCGCTCACATAAATGGATGATGAGTTCAAGGACATCGCGTCTACTCGGATCTAGGAGACTAAGTGCATCTCACAAGGAAGGTTCAAAGGGTTACACCTACCTATCCTATGCAAGACTTAACCGCAGAAATTTCACCGAAACTTTCGTGTGTTTCGACCGATCTCCATTCATGTGGGGATTGTTGGAAAATTGAGTTTTGCAAAGTGGTTTTGCAAACTTTGGACACTATTTAATATATGTATATGTTATATATATTTATATTTCTTGGTAGCTTTATGCTCTCCTTGACGAGAGCTTCAGAACGAGCTAAAGAGTGTCAAAATGGAGTTGAAATGAATGAGATATCGTGTCTCAAAGTGAGGCACTTGAAACATAAAACTTGGAAAAATAGGAGAATCCCACATCGCCCAAAACAAGAAGTGGATGCTTGTTTATAAGGAAATTATAGTTTTGGCTATTAAATTCCTTTAGGTTGGTTATGCTCCCACTCCTACGTCGCGGCAGGGGGTGCGTAAAATGGATTTCGGGTCAAAATGAGTTCAAGCTTCGAACTCATGCGAGCCCAGCGACCTGCGGACACTAATGCAACTCAAGCCTCGCATACGTGCGTATCTTTTGTCGCAGATTCGAGTTACATTTTCCTTAAATTTACGTAAATCTATTAACGGAATAGATTTGAAACTTTTTGACAAAGTTATACAGAATCTGTTATGTTATTAGAAGATATGTAAATCTGTTTTAGTTATAACAGATTTATGTAATTAAGGCTTTTATTTAGTCTTGGAGAACAAGACAACTTCCTGTATAAATAAAACCTTACCTCTCGTTCAGAAAAAGACACCAGATACGCAACTCCAATACAGAAACATTCCAGCAACCTCTTCGATCAGAAACACGCAAGCTTCCGTGATCTTTCAGGCAAGTAAGTTTAGTCCAACAGACAATGTACAAGCGTCGTTGTACCACAGGAAATGACGCTTAACTGCTTTTAAGGGAATCGTGTTAAACACGAGCCTCGTGCTTCATCTTTCTTGCTTTCGGTTTATCTTATTGATTAGAGTCTGTCTTCTGCTTCTTCTCCTTTCTGTCTGTTGATTATTTACTGTCTTTACATCTGTTAATTTATTTATTGTATTATAATCTGATTTTCATTAATAAAAGTGTGCACCGTTTCCCACAGAAATTTTATTCTATTTTGGGAATTTTACATAAGGTGGCCAGAAAATTGCAACTTTGGAAGCATGGTAAAATTGTTAATGCTTTTGCAATTTGTATTTTGAAAAAAAGAAAAAAGAAAAGAAAAAAAAAGAAGTTTAGTTTATACAATTTTTAACTTTCATATGTTAAATCTCAAAGTTCAATATATGAAAGATATAATAGTACTAGTATTGGCTTAATTAGTATTGGGTTAATTACCGGATATTCATCTAACTTGTCACCTTTTTAATTGTGTGTAGCATTTTCCCCTATTATATACCAAAACTTTTGAATTTCGATGTCCGTGTATATTTTGCTTGTGTAAAATGACCATTTTAGCTATAGCTGTTAATAGAGTGGTTACAAAACATAATGGTATAATGGTCATTTTACATGAGCAAAATACACAAAAAGGTCAAAATTCAAAAGTTCGGGTATAAAGTAAAGGGGGAAAAGGCTAAAAATAATTAGAAAAAGTGACACTAAATGAATTTCTGTTGGTCCCAAATGTGAGTCGAAATGAAATTGCAATAAGTAAACTTGAATAACTATAAATCGTCTAATGTTGTAATGTTTACATGTACGTCTATATATACTAAACGATGAGGCATTTCCCCAATTGTTGTGTCGGTTCACATGTAACCGTTTTTCCTTAACTACCCATAACCGTTTTTTCGGTTATATAACTACCTATAACTAACTATAACCACTTGGCGGTTGAAAAGTATGTAATGACCAAGTTTGGTCCTTGTCGTTTGAAGCAATGTCGAGATTATAGTTTACAATCTCCTCCTTAATCTTGATCGTTGCTTCGTCCTAAGTCTTGAACTCCGAGCATTTGTCGCATACTCACGAATTGAGTCTTGGTAATGCTTTTGTTACGATATCTGCTCTTTGTAGTTCTCCACTAACGTGTTCCACTTTAATATGACCATTCTCTACGCATTCACGAATGAAATGATAGCAAATGTCTATGTGCTTGCTCCTTCCATGAAAAATTGGGTTCTTTACGAGTGTTATTGCTGATATGTTGTCAACTCTAAGCGTTATCTTTGTTTCTTCTAATCCAGTTAATTCACTGAGTAAACGTTTTAACCATAAGGCTTGACATGTCTGCAGAGAGCGCCATGGATTCGATTCACATGATGAGAGTGCTATTGTCGGTTGCTTCGAGTACACCGTAATAGGTGACTCTCCAAACTAAAATACTATTACAGTAGTTCCTTTTCCTTGATCGGTATTGATTCCATAACTACTGTCACGGTATCCTGTAATCTTGCACCGCCTTATTTCTTGTATATTATGCCATGCTTCTTTGTTCCTTTGATGTATCGGATTACTTGTTTCATCGCCTTGGTGATGATCCTTCGGTCTTGCATAAATCTGCTGAGTAGTCTGATTGAGTAACTAAGATCTGGTCTTATATGTAGTAAGTATCTGAGACTTCCAATTAAGCTTCGGTGGTAAGTTGCGTCAACTGGGTTTCCATCTTCCGCCTTGACCAACTTAGTGCCGGGATCCATTGGTGTCTTAGTGTCATTACTGTCCGTCATGCTTGTTTCTTTTAAGATCTTGTTAATATATCATGTTTGCTTGATTGTAATCTCTCCTCCTGTCTGTGTAACTTCTATCCCAAGGTAATATGCTAGCAACCCTAAGTCGCTCATTTCGAATTTTTCTTCCATCTGGGATTTGAACAAGTCTATTTCCTTCTTTGGAGTGGCCGTGATTATCAAATCATCTACGTATACTCCAACGATAAGTGTAGAATTCTTGCTTCTCTTTGTGTAAACTGCTTGTTCGAGATTACATTTCTTAAAGTCTAATGACTTCAAGGTTTGGTCAAGCTTCACGTTCCAAGCTCTAGGTGCTTGTCTTAAGCCATACAAAGCTTTAGTTAGCTTGTAGACTTTTCCTAGGTTTCCTTGTTGAATGAAACCTTCAGGTTGTGTAACATAGACTTCTTCCTTCAACTCTCCATGTAAAAATGCTGATTTTACATCTAAGTGGTGTACTTGCCATCCATGATATGCTGCTAGTGCTAATATCAATCGAACTGTCTCTATCCTAGCAACTGGTGCAAACACCTCATCGAAGTCTATTCCTTGTTCTTGTACATAACCTTTGGTACTAATCTTGCTTTATACTTTATGATCCTTCCTTGTGCATCTCTCTTGGTTTTATAAACCCATTTGAGTCCTATTGCCTTCTGATTTTCGGGCAATGTGGTAAGAGTCCATGTGTTATTTTTGTTAATTGAATCTAATTCAATTTCCATGGCCTCAATCCACTTCTCATCTTTTGATGCTTCCTTCTAATTACGAGGTTCTTCTTTTGTGAAGAATGAGCTTGGTGATTCTACTTCACGTGCAGTTTCGTAGATTTTCGTAATATTCTTTAAACCTTGTATTGGTCTATGATCAAATCTAGGATCTGAGCTTTCTAATGAGCTACTAGTAGCTCCTTCTTCATCTTCTGAGTTAGGGTTGTAAGTGTATGATGGTGGTGTGATTGGTGAGGGTGGATCTGGTATAGGTTCTTGTTCATGATACGTGTTATCATTGTTTTCTGTGTTGACTGGTGTAGGATTATCATTGTCAACTCCGTCTATTACAAAACTAGTCCAAAACGTATCTTCTGTGCTTGTATCCTCTTCATTGTTATTCCAATCCCACGGTTTCGTTTCCATAAAATTTACATCCCTACTAACATGTTTCTTCTTTCCTACTGGATCATATAGCCTACATGCTTTTGATCTTTCTTCAACTCCTAAGTAAATCATTAGAATGCTTCTATCATCCAGCTTCTTCAAGTGAGGTATCGTTGTCTTAGCATAAGTTGTGCATCCGAATATTCTTAGGTATTCTAGATTTGGTTTTCTGTTGTAGAGGGCTTCATATGGTGTTTTATCTTTCAAGGCTTTCGTTGGTACCCTATTGAGTATGTAAATGGCGTGCCTGACTGCTTCCGCCCAAAAAGTTAAGGGTAACTTCATCGCTTTCATCATACTCCTAGTAGTTGATAGCACTGTCCTATTTCTCCTCTCTACTACACCATTTTGGTGCGGTGAATATGGTGCTGTCAATTGTCTTTCTATTCCATTCTCCTTACAGTATTTGGTGAATTCATGTGATGTAAATTCACCTCCTCTGTCCGTTCTTAGCATCTTTATTTTCAACTTCAACTTTGATTCAATCTGTTGTCTAAATTCCTTGAATGTACTGAATGCTTGATTCTTCGATTTTAGAAAGTAAGCCCACATAAAACGTGTGCAGTCGTCTACTAATAAGAAGATGAGCTTCTTTCCAGAGTGTGTGGCTGGACTTATGGGACCACAAAGATCTCCATATACTAAGTCCAACGGGTTCTTTGATCTGAATTTAGCTTGATTTGGAAAGGGTGTTCTGATGTGTTTTCCTAATAAACATGCATCACCGATTTGTCCTGCATGATTTATTCTCGGTATTCCATCCACTAGAACTTTTCTTGTCATCTTGTCTATTGCGTCAAAGTTCAGGTGACCTAATCTAGCATGCTATAACCATGCTTGGTCATCTACGTTTGCTAAGAGACATATAGGTGCTACTATATGTAATCTAATACTGTAAATTCGATTCTTAGATCGTTTCTAGTTTCATCAACAACTTCTTGTTCTTATCATACAAAGTCAGTATATTTCCATCCATGATGATCTTGCAACCTATTTCTGTAAGTTGTCCTAGACTAAGTATGATGCTCTTGAGGTTTGGAATGTAGTAAACGTCTGAAATCATCTTTTGTTGTAGGTTTCTACATCCTAATAATATTGAACCTCTACCCTTTATCTCTACATACGATCCATCTCCAAAACGAACGCGTCCAGTGATGTTTTTGTCAATATCCTTAAAATGGCCTTTCGTGCCTGTCATATGGTTACTTGCACCATTGTCTAAATACCATATGCTAGCATCTGTTGTAGCATATTTTCGGGGTTGTACTTGTTCTTCATTTAACAAGATTTCTTCAGTTTCGTGTGTAGCCATTAATAATGATGGTTCATCGTCTTCTAAGATAAGGTTTGATTGTTCCTGAGTTGTTGGTGGGTTTCTACAATTTCTCTTGAAATGTCCAGGTTTCCCGCAATTGAAACATTTCAACTTCTTTTTATCCCACTCACCTTTATTCTTATTGTGAGTTGAATTTTCTCCATTCGAGTTATCTCTATTTCCTTTATTTTGCCAATTTCCTCGTGAATAGTTTGATCTAACTCTATATTTGGTAAATCGTTTCTTATTTCTAGAGTGTTCGCCTTGTGCGAGTAATATGTTATCTTGGCTTTCTACTTGTCCTCCCTTTCAGAGTTTTATTCTCTCCTCGAATGCCTTAAGTTTTCCAGCGATCTCATCTAACGTAATGTCATCGAGATCATTCGTCTGTTCTATGGATGCTACTATTTGAATGAACCTATCTGGTGTGGAATCTAATAGTTTTCGTACTAAAAGTGATTCATCCAACGTTTTTCCTAATTCTTTAGCCTTCGTGGCGTAGCCATTTAGTTTGGCCGTAAATGCATCCACCGTTTCATCTTCCTTCATCTGAAGGGTCTGAAATCCAATCATTAGTGATTGTAACCATGCTTGTTGCACTTTCTCTTCTCCAACGTGTCTCTTTCTTAATGAATCCCATAATTCCTTTTCCGTTTTGCAACTTGCTACTTGTAAGATCACATCTTCGGTCAATGCTTGATATAGGAAGGTCGTCGTTGCCTTATCCTTCTTATCATCTACTTGCATGTTATCCTTAGGTTCTATTGCTTCCCATAAACCTTGTGCTTCCAGTATAACCTTAATTTGTATAGTCCAAACCGTAGTTTGTGGTTTTGAGTTTAGGGCATTGATCTTGTGCCATTGGGGTTACGGGTTTTGGTGCAGTGTTACGCATCGTCACCGGGCATTTTGATAGTGCTTATGATCTTCACTTTCTAATTCGCATGGGAATTCTAACTAATATGGTATTCTTAATACTACGGGAACAGAAATAGTTATCCGGGAATCTAATAGTACGCGATCAATATAAAGTTCTCGGGATTTTCTAATAATATAAAATAACGATCTATACTATCTAACATATAAAAGAAATCCAAAGTTTGAATTTGTGACCTCGTTGTTGTGTTAAAAACACAACCGTATTCCCACTTGTGTGCTGGTACTTGAGTGTAATACCAACCACATTCTTTCTTTCCCACGTTCACTAAACCAATTCGCGTACACCCTTGTTTGATGTTGTCGAATTGTTTTCCAAAATTAACACTTTCACCACGTTATCTTCTTTTCTTTCCTTTGTGTCGACTTGAAATAAACGCGCCCTAGATCTCTTGGTCTCTGCTTTCTTCTCGGTAAAACAACAAAGATTTTTGTTTGTTGTTTTTATTTTCAAAGTATTCGAACACAAGTATCCAAAATACCTTTCGGTATTTATCCAAACAAAACTGATTGTTTGTATTCTTCTTTACCACTACGATGGTAGTATCCTCACAAGGAGAGCGTTATGCTTAAGTCCTTGTTGTCCTCGTTGCTTATCCGCGTTCCACAATACTTTCTTCTTTCTTCCTTTTTGTTCACACTGTATATTTCACAAAAAATACCTCTCGGTATTTGTCAAAAAAACAATTGATCAGATTGTTTTTTTTTGTTGTCCTTGTATTGCTAACGTGCCTTCAAACAATCCTAGATTGTTTTGTATCTTGGTACCTTCTTAATTCTCCAAGCAACTTCCTTTTTCTCTTCTTGTATATCTCGTGTATATACAAGGTATCCTTCTTGACGTCTTTCACTTTCTTCTTGTCACGTTGTGAGTTTTGACAAGGTATCCTTCTTCTTCTTGTTGTCGTGTGCGAGGCACCAACAAGGTACTCGTTCTTTTTCTTTTTCTTCTGTTGCTGCGTACAACAGGGATCAGGCACCACAATTTGGTGTCTTTTCTCTTGCAATTTCTACACAAGTACCGTCGTGCACTACTTTCCTTGCGTCCTAGTTATCCAAACAACGTATGTATAGTTTATACGAAGGCTATAAATATAAAGAAGATTTTTTTGCAGTGAAGCTAATCAGAATTTCAATAATATAAACGTAGGACTTTTTTTTGCTCAGTCTGAGCATTCCCAATCTTTCTTTTGGCCAGCAGCTATCTTTTAGACCAACCTATCTTATTCATAATCACTCAGAATCGAAGTCAGGAGCCCCTAATATAACATTTTTCTTTTTATCAAGTAGTAACTTATACATATTATGCGTATTCTTCTTCTGAAACAAATGTTCAGCGTCTTTCTTTCTTTCTGGTTCCTCTTCTGGTCTCGTTAAGGTTTCTGAATTTGTGGTACTTCTCGTTAACAAGGTTCTGATTATTGAGATGGTGTAACGAGCGTATAAACAAAGGCTCTTGATGCCAAATGTTGGTCCCAAATGTGAGTCGAAATGAAATTGCAATAAGTAAACTTGAATAACTATAAATCGTCTAACGTTGTAATGTTTACATGTACGTCTATATATACTAAACGATGAGGCATTTCCCCAACCGTTGTGTCGGTTCACATGTAACCGTTTTTCCTTAACTACCCATAACCGTTTTTTCGGTTATATAACTACCTATAACTAACTATAACCGCTTGGCGGTTGAAAAGTATGTAATGACCAAGTTTGGTCCTTGTCGTTGGAAGCAATGTCGAGATTATAGTTTAAAATTTCTAGGTAATTATCCCTACTACTATTAAAGTAGTTCACTCATTATAGATATCATAAACATTGATAATCTCATGCATGGCAATTTGACAGGGACATAAGCAATGGGTGACTGAAGTAAATGTTCTTGGGCAACTTGAACATCCAAACCTTGTGAAGCTAGTCGGCTATTGTGCTGAAGACAGTGGAGATAGAATCCATCGACTTTTGGTTTATGAATATATGCCAAATGGAAGCTTAGCGGATTGGTTATCATCTAAGTCAGTTGCACCTCTCTCATTGCCCATGAGACTAAAAGTGGCTCGAGATGCTGCTCGTGCTTTGGCATACTTACACCAACAGACGCCTTGCCCGGTACATTCCTTTGACTTTGACCATACCAACATGATACTTTCTTCTCTTTATTTCTTGTTTTTCCGCATATCACGTTCTGGCTTGTTTATCTTTGTAGATCATCTTTAGAGATTTTAAACCTTCCAACATTCTTCTAGACGACCAATGGAATGTTAAGCTTTCAGATTTCGGGTTCGCTAGGTTAGGTCCTTTAGATGTACATACTCATGTCACAACAGAGGTATGCATCTTCGTATGACATATGCTCTTTAACTTGGAACATGCATAACCAAATTGGGGAAGGTTTTGAGTTTTTTCGCCCAAAGGGACAAAGTTGTCAATTTGGGCTTTGTTAATCCTTTTAGTTTGTTTCCTTAAAACAGCATATCCAATGGAGTCAAAATGACTCATATCGACCAAAACTAGTTTTGACCTGAAACTCGTCTAACCTGGCCCAACACGCCTGAGTTCTAGTTTTCTACTACCACACATTACCAGAATCACTAACTAGTTTTGTGAAGGATTATTCAAAAAAAAAATTCTCTTGACGTAACTCTTTCATGACACAGGTAGGAGGAACATACGATTATGTAGATCCGGAGTATATCCGGACCGGCATTTAAGAACAGATTGTGATGTATGGAGCTACGGGTCTTTTATATGTATTGATCACGGTAAATCCTCAATAAATCTTGATCTCCTACAAAAGAGCAATATCTTGTGGAATGGGTAAAACCATACTTACGGGTTGGGGACTTTAGGCTTATTGTTGACCCAAGGATTACGGGTTACTTTCCTTTGCAGTCAGTAAAAGGACTAGCGCTTATAGCCGAGAATTGCTTGAAAAACAGAAATCTTCGCCCGAAAATGAGTCTTGTTTTGAGAAAGCTTAATGAACTTATAACGGAATCATTACTAGAAAATATTTCACCATTGGTGCCCCCAATTGCTGATCTTAATGGAGTTAGTGATCGATGGAAAGTTTCCCATGAGCAACAAAGTTCGTCGATATTGAAAATCAAACGTAAGAGAAGATTTGTATGTCTGCCTCAGTTATTTTTTTCTAAAAAATAAATTCCTACACTTACATTCGTATGTGCTTGTATTTTAGATGTGTAACAAGATTACTTGTAATTTTCACTTTTCAAGTATGTAATGTTGAAATTATCAAATTTACAATGGAGATGAAATGAATGAATGATTCTAAATTTCTAATCTTATATAGATAAAACTAATCACCGAAAAACATTATGCACGAGAAGGAATCTGAAATATTCATTTCGACAATAGATTCTCTATAAAAAAGCAAAAAAGTTTTGCGAATCACACTTCCACTCACATATTGCTTTAGCAAACCTGTCTCCTAAATTATATGTGCTACAATGACACATAACTTCGGAAAATAATTATTCAAATTTCAAAGGAATAATGGTATTTAATTGCAGTTGTTTCCTTCCATTCCAAGAAGAGATCAAAGGTGAAACAAGAACTCAAACAAACACAACTTCAACTGAAACATTTTATAGTGCTTATTGGGATCTCAGTGGGGCCATATCAGATGCTCATTTGGATTCTTCAAAACCAAATAATCTAAGGGTTTTCAAACTCGTTGAGCTCAAGGCAGCGACTAAACCAAATAATTTTTGCTTATTGGGTTTTCAAATAAACGTTTATTGCTGGTAAGCTTCTGTTCCTCAACTTAATTCCCTAGTTTGTGGGTTAAAACTTTTCGCTAATGTTCTATCGGGTTACTATACTGTGTGATTATCTCTACTCTAGTTTTTTTTTTTTTTTTTTCAATAATAAATTTGGTCGTAAGTCATTATAATTTATACATATTATTAGGCTTTTTGCTATCTTGTCGGTTATTAGGAATGTTTTTTTTCTAAATTTGGTATATGTGGGTGTAACACCCCAACCCGGCAGGGGTAGAAGTGTCACATTCTGGTGTCATATCAGAACATACAAATAAAACTTTTACAAACGGAATCTTTATAAAATAAATTACCAAGTCATATAAACGAATGACTTACAAAGAAAAATACAACATCTAATATGTCCAAAATGAAATGAAATCAAAACAATAGCTCTTCAAAATAAGTCTCAAAATAATAAGGTAACTAGGGTCGGTCCACTCAAATGATCCAACTCTCAGCCCATCAAAGCCCATCTTCCAATCTAAAACCTGCCGCAGAAAAAGAAATGCGGCTGAGCTTAAAAAGCTCAGTGAACAGATATAACAAAACGGAAGCTAAATAAAATCATAATACAAATTGAAACAAAGGAAACAGTAACGCGGTCGCAACGGAAAGGAAACAATGAGTAAATGAGAATCCTGCAGAACACAAATATAACAGATATCCAGAAAGAACAGATAACAAGGAGAACGTAGCAAAACAAAGCATCGATGACATATATATAAGCACATACAAACCAGGCATACAAGTAATCAGGAAATCAGACTGCATATAAGCCTAACGGAAATCTAAAACTGGCGGAAGCAACTAATTAGAAAGTGAGCATGGCAATCACACAAGTCAAGTAACCCACAGTCAAGGTTGCAAAAATCGTGAATCGGTAGTCGGGCGGTCGACCCCCCTGCAGCTTGTAATCGGTTAAGGCGGGATTAATCGGTGATTAATCGGATTGGCATTTTCAGCAAGTTTTGGGTATTTTCGGCGAGATTTGAGTACTTTGGACAGGACCTTCCTTGAAAATCATCTTGTAATAGATATAAACATCAAATATAATTGATTAAAACTTGCTCAAGACAAGTTGTGGGCATTTTCGATGAGATTGCAAGTTTCCGACAAGTTTGACCACCGTTAATAGTCGTTCACCGCAAAAAACCGATTTGTTTGACCCAGTTACACAAATCGGCAAGGTTGGTGGCCCAGTAGCGCCTAATCGGTGATTAATCGGCCTTGTAGGCCTTGTTTTGCAACACTGCCCACAGTTAATAACATAACAAGCATCATAACAGCAGAAATACTATCAGCAGTCAAAACATGGTAGCCACACGTATCAAGTAGGAATACAGCATGAACGTTATAATTGAATGGATTAAGGACATAGCAGGGCAACTAACAAGTTAACAAGCCAGCCAACATAAGTTGAACCATTTACCCAATCCAACAGTAGCATAAGCAGAAAATGTAAACATGGCAGGTCAACAATAAGCAGATAAGGATACTAACGGATAGTCACATAAAACATGTAATAGCATAATCAAATTCAATAATCATATAATAACCCGGTATGTGAATGGAATGATAGTCTGAAGTAATGGAATAAAGATTTGACAGATCAATGCAATTGAATATATATCATGGTAGTAGAGTGAGTCACATAATGGTACTGAGTAATGGACAATTAATACAGAATATGGTGCGTTGTGGAAAACAGATGGTACAATATAGGTAATATCAACAGTGTAAGGGTTGTCAGAAATCTATCCCGAGCCAACAGTACAATACAGTAATATCAGTAGTGGCAATAGCAGCCCAGTAATCAATAGTAACCATCGATTCGGATGGGTGACCTCGAATACCGCACAAATAGGAGGAGACCTCAAGAACCAATGGAGTAGCTAGCTCCCGGATCGTGAAGAAGCGTATTGCACGACATCATTCACCGTAATGCATCATATACGATAACAAATCTAGGATGCATCCATACGCCCTATAATAATAGTGGCCATAACATTATATATTGAGCTCATAATCGATAATGAGAAGGGACGGTGTGGAACATCACTCAACCACACTAGATTCATGCCATTAGTGCATCAATGGCACGACCATGTTACCTTCATGGCTAGGATAACAATATTTGGCTCGGTATAAACACAAGGGTCGACAAAGGTCCACAATGTTGCAATATATCACCATAATAATCGAGGTTCAATATCGAGTCCACAATTCAAAGGTTCATAACAATAGTCCAATATCACAGTCCAATATCAAAGGTTCAGTAACAGAGGTTCAATAACAAAAGGGTCAATAGCAATGGTTCAATATCAAAGGTTCATAGTATAAGTTCATAATCAGAAGGTCCATATCAAAGGTTCAATATCAGAGGGTCAATAGCAAGGAAATCATAGCAATGAATATCATAAGCGAAAAAAAGTCGAAGGACCAGAAATCATGAGAAACCCCAACTGAAATGGGATAGAATATCTGTACCTCAAATGTGTGTGCGTAAGAGTAAGGTACACAAGCAAGTTCGATGTTTCCGCTTCATTAAATCTACATTAGGACATATCATAAATCACATATATGTTCTATTCATAAATCAGGTTTAACTTATCTCCCATTTATACTTAGTTTCAAGTTCATAAGTTTTTGTCTTTTAGTATTTCGAATCTGGACCAGATTTTAGCGATTTTTATAAAATACTTACTTAGCTCAACGAAAATCAAGGAAATTCCCAGGGGTTCCCATATGAGTTAAGAGACTTTCAAACAATTGAGGGATTATATTTCCAAGTAAAATGGCCTATGGAAAATCATAAGTGCAGACCTGTCCAGAACTCACCCAGATTTACACACACTTAAAGTATAGCCCAAACAAACACACTCACCCTACTCCACACATCAAACCAAAAATTACAGGTGTCACACAATATATAAACATCATTGCCACCAAAGGAAAAGTTCCAGAACCTCATGGATTTAATACTAAAAATCAAATACTACAATACAAATTTAAACTCAGAAAATCAGATTCAAACACTTTAACTCCAAAAATTTAAAAATCATACTTCCAAGTATGCAAATGCTACAAGGCTTATATTTCCAGAAATCTATTTCAAAGTACTACAATTTAGGCTCAAGAATCACTCAAAAACATGCAAGTATCATCAGATAACACCTAGATGAATCCAACCTAAATTTCAGACCCATTTTCTCAGCTTTGACACTTGATCTTGTAAAATTCAAAAATACGACTTAGACAACTCCAAATTCGACCAAACCACTTGGAAAACTTAACTAGCAACTACGAAGTCAAGGTAACTCGTTATTAACTTTTTCCGACCTACTTTTTCCGATCTACTTTTTCCCCAATATACTTTTTCCGATCTACCGGAATCTGCTTAGCCACCACCACAACAAAATTACAGCCGACCACCACTACCCGCACCCCAAGGGAACAACCACCATAATCCGACAACTGAACATGCCAACACAAAAAGATTTTTGAATTTTTTGAGATACCCTAGCCGCCACATCAATGATAGGCGTCTTCCACACATAACAACGATGGCCAACGGAACAAATAGCATTTCGAAACCATGAGGAACGCTCAACATGTTAACAATGGTAACTACGACGAAAGAAACAAAGGTATTCACAACAATTCTAAACTTAATTTTCGTGAGGTTCATAAGTCGTATTCATCAATCTTTGTCTCTAATATCCCATGGAAAGCGACAGTCCAAGATCTTTGGGATACATGTAACAAATGGGGTGTGGTGATCGATGTATACATTGCAGCAAAGAGATCCAAATCGGGTCACCGGTTTGGTTTTGTACGGTTTGAAAACGTTAATGACATCAATTTGTTAGTTTCGAATCTAAGAACGGCATGGATGGGTGGGTTCCATTTATTTGCTGATGTGGAGAAGTATGGCCGAACAAATAACAGTACAGAGGAACGATCTGGGGACTGCAAACCCAATGAAGGTTTGAATCCTAAACATGTTAGTGATAATGAAAACGTTTTTCAGTCTTCCAACTCATATGCTAAGGTGGTCTTGGGCAATAAATCAACGGGTATGTCGGGTAATAATGATGCAAGTAATGATGGAGCAAAATCTGTGGGGGTGTCGGTTTGTAATAAGGTAAACGAGGAGTCGGGTAATGAAGCGGTGATGTTTATCTCGGTAGATGATTGTTTAGATTTGGATGGTATGGAGCGTAGTATTCTTGCTAAAGTCAAAGATTTAAATGTCATTACGGATCTTCTGAAAATTATGTCTTCTGAGGGTTTCGATGATGTTGGTCTTAGATACGTTGGGGGACGTTGGGTTTGGTTGGAATTTGATTCTACGGATCACATGGAAAGTGTAAAGACTTCTAAGGCGTTAAATAAGATATTTTTGGAGTTCAAAGATGTTTCTCACGACTTTATTCCGGACGAAAGATGTGTTTGGATAGACTTGGTGGGTTTGCCATTGGCATCATGGGCTCCAGAGGTATATAAGAAGTTGGGTGCTCGGTGGGGATGTAGTGTGTTTACTGACATGGAAAATGACGGACCAATGTCTCATGGGAAGGTTTGTGTCCTTACTGAGCCTTTACATCGAGTGCTAGAGTCCTTTATAGTTTTATATCGTAATCGGTCTTATCGTATTATTGCTACTGAGTTTGCATATTGGGCGCCCAATATAGAGTCCAATATAGAATCGAGGGAGGTTAATTCCGTAAAGGATGATGAAGGTCCTATTTTGGATGGAGGATTGGAACATGAGGTGCCTCTGGACGGTGTTGGTTGTAATTCAGACTCGTCGAATGATGACAGCAAAGATTCGGGTTCGTCTAGTCATTTATCAGCTACTAGTCGGTTTTTGCGAGAGGAGGATGTTCATCGGGTGGAAAGTGATCTTGTTGACTCCATTGAAGAAGGTGAGCTCCGTGGCGATTCGGTCTTGTATAATGATAGGTGTGTTAAGAAATGTATGGAAAAGAAATTGGAAGACGATGCTTGGGATAGATATTCAAGATTGTTATAAAAGTGTTAATGAGAAATGCGAGGAGGTTAATAACAATATGTCTAATAAGGTGGAAGGCGAGACTTTGGAGAACATTTTGAGTCGCTTAATGCTCCCGCAAAGGATCCCAATATTGTGTCTCCATCTACACCCTCGGGTAACGATCTAAACATTGCTAACGAGTCCGATTCTCACGGCTCGATTATGTTGGTCCTCTAATTAGCGGCGAGCTAGACTCAAAAACGTTGGAGCTATAGAGACCCCAAAGGAAGGTTCATGGGTTGTTCTCTCTCGCAATTACGTATGTGGAAAGATTATTTTCCTAGCGATCTTCGATTTGGAGTTATTATGGCAACGTTAAAGAAGCTATTTTTCACGCAATGCCTTAGCGAGACAAACAAAGGATGCCGGTTAGATCGCTTTGCATTTGCGGTATGATGCAACGGGTGTTCGGTTTCGCTCACGGGAGGTCATTTTTTGGCGCCATGGTGGCATCTCCGTCGATTCTAGTTGTCATCGGTTTTTGCGTGTTTGTCCTGCTTTATTACAAATTAATTAGTTCCTCTCTTTTGGTCTATTGGATCGATTTGCGTAGCTTGTTCTCGCTAGTTTCTTTCTAGCTTTTTTTTAATATAATCTCAATTGCCGTTAAAAAAAAAGACATAAAATAAGTTTTCCCAACAAAAACCTAGAATATTGCACTTATGAAATTCGACATATAACACACACAAATTCATCATATTATGCTGTCTAGATTTTAGGGTTAATTAAAGACCATATGATCACATGTTTCTCATCCATTTTCTTTAGCCGATTACAATTAATTATCAAACACCATTTTTTAGCCAATAATTACATGTTATATCATTTATATTATGATCATATGAGGCGTATGAATTAAAGGGAAAAAGATGAGCGTACCAAATCGACTAGGAAAGAATACTAACGAATCCAAGGACCACCAACGAGTTTGCAAGAGATTCAATACTCAAAACCTTCGTCTTCGCTTGATTTGCACCACCAAACAATAGAAAACATGTGTGTCGTCACTTTTGATGATTAGGGTTTGTAGTGTGCACATTTTTTTTTGGAGCGTATGAAGAAAAAGGGAAGGGGGTATAGGGTTTGAGCCAAGGGGAGAAAAACATGGGCTTGGTTTACATTTGAATGGGCTTTAGTTAAGTTAATGTTATTTAGGTAGTATTCGGCCCAATTAAAACGTGTAGTTATTTTAGACGTAAATGTGTTTTTCTTTTATTTATCTCGTACAAGTAGGGGTGTTCATCGGTTCGGTTATCGGGTTATTCGGTTCGGTTAGTTCGGTTAAAAAAAATTTCTGGGTCAAACCGAAAACCGAACCGAACCGAATTCCAATTTGACTCAACCGAACCGAAAACCGAACCGAATAACCCGAATTACATAATTTTAATAATTTTTTTTTATTTAATTATATATATTTTTAGTACAAAATTTATTTTCAAACTTAAATAATGATATGTTTATACTAAAAAAGAGTTTTAGTAATTTTTTCATATAAATACATAGAAAAATATTATATTTATACTAAAAAAAGAGTTTTAGTACTTTTTTTCATATAAATACATAGAAAAAATATATATTTATAAGAATTCGGTTTTCGGTTTTCGTTGCCATAACCATATCCAAACCGATAACCGAATATTTAGTTCGGTTCGGTTCGGTTATGACCAATTCGGTTCGGTTAGGATTTCAGTTCAGTTTTTTCTGGTTCGGTTCGGTTTCGGTTTTTGGTTAATGTGGATATTACCCGATCCGTGAACACCCCTACGTACAAGTTATATATTTATGAGTTAGGTTAAATTTTACATTTACTGAGCTTGACGGATTTTACGTATTTTATAAACATTAAATAGAGGGGCAAAATAGCCATTAACACGTTTACGATTTTTAGGGTTTTACAACCGTGTTAGTTTTGGTGAAGATCCATTGATCTTGATTTTGTTGCAACAGAGGCGGATGAATGGATAGCGACGTGAAATACCTTGGAGAGATTAAGCATCCGAACCTTGTCAAACTAGTTGTGTAGATGACTAAGAACGGCTTCTTGTGTACGGGTAGGTGCCTAGGAGAAGTATTAACGATCTTTTAAGATGGGAAACACCTCTCTCATGGACCACGAGACTTAAATTGGCTCATGACGCTGCTCGTGCATATTGACATCCCACCACAAAAATACTATCTACATGAAGGAATGATATTTTCTGTATATTGACATCCCACCACAAAAATGAAGTCGAAAGTAGGTCAGCTAGCTGCTCTTAAATCTGATTATTGGAATTAGTCATTCAATATGTATACTTGTTTGTGACGGGGTAACTTTTTTTGTTTTGCAGATAAACCTTTTTGTACAATTTACAATAAATGTTTTGTACTCGTAACGAACTAACAATTGATATTTCCATTTTTTTAATTTCACGAAAATAGAAAAATTCAAGTGTCAGCCAACCCGTTTGAACCCCTATCAACCCCTCACGAACCGAGCCATCCTCCTTTGAGACCCTCACGAACCCAAAGAATCCTTGAGCCTTGAGCCTCTTACAAACCCTTTGAACGTATCAAACCAACTTACGGGTTCAATTTTGTAACGTCCTCCACCCATCCAAATTTGCGAGGTTCAAAATTGTAAGGTTCCTTCCCATCCAAATTTGCGCGGTTCAAAATTTTAAGGTTCTCCACCGTAAATCAACGTGGGTTCAAATTTGTCAAAAGAACACGGGTCGCTATAAGGTTCTCCACCGATATGAACAAACTTTTTGAATCGGTCCGAAATATGCTATATACTGAGGGTGCAAACAATATAAATCGGTCCAAAATATGTTAACGTAAAGACCTCTCAATTTAAAAAAAAATGACCATTTTAAATGTTTGTATGCTTGTGAGCATATAATCTCGATCTCATCGCTCCATTTATCAAGACACGAAACTTGAAGGACCGAAGTTGCATATTATATTCTTAATAACCGAATAGCAGTTATTATGGTTATTATAGTTATGTTACAGAACCAACATGTCGTTTGGGAGATACCCTTTCGATATCTATATATAGATGAACATGTACAGAAATTTCGACAGTTAGACATATTGACAAGTTATTCATATATTGCAATTTCGTTATATTGTTTACTCATATTGGGACCAACATTTGGCATCAAGAGCCTGCCCCATACCCTCGTTATACCGAACATAACCATCATCTTGAATACAAGATTCCGAACCGTAAAAATGAAACAATTCATTGTTAACGAGTACCAAAAGAAAACCGAAACACTCTTGAATCCAGAAAGAAGGAACCAAAGAAGCTACCAAACTTTTGTTTCAGGAAGAAGAAGAAGGAAGACGCAACGTATCATTACATACGCTGCCTGGATAACTTGAGACGCAAGGAAAGTAGTGCACGACCGTACTTGTGTAAGAAATTGCATTCGACAAGCCACCAAATTGTGGTGACTTGATATTTTCTGTTGGTTTGAAACGCAGCAAAAACAACAACGTTGTTACACTTGTTTGTTTGTTTTTCAAATCACACAACGAGATACTCCTTTTGTCGAGACAAAAGTAGAGAAGAAGAAGACGTACGTGAGAAAAAAAAAGGAACGTTGCTTGAAAAGAAAAGAAGGGTACCGAACCAGAAAACATATCAAACTGTTTTTGGAGAGACGTTTACAATACAAAGAGGGACAACAACAGGAGCATTTTGATCACTTGCTCGCAAGGATACCGTGGGTATTTCTGTAGGTTGTTGTAGATACGGTGTGGAATAAATAAAGAAGGAGTATTGTTTGAACGCGGACAAGCAACAAAGGCAACAAGGACATCACTTGTTGACATACTACCGTCGAGTAGTAGAACAAGACAAGCAACACGCTTGGTCTTTTGGAAGAAATTACCGAGACTAATTTCTGAAACGTTTTGTGTTTATTCGAAACTTGGAGATAAAGAAGCAAGTCGACACAAAATCCGAGACTTGGAGATAAAGGAAGCAAGTCAACAAAAGAAAGGACAACGTGATACAAGGGAAAGAAAAACATAGTTGGTATACTCTAGTACCGACAAGAAGGAATACGTAAGTGACAAAAGCAGTCACACGAAAAATCTTAAACTTTTGGATTTCCTTTCATATTTATAGTATAGATACTTAGTTTATACTATTAGAAATCCATAGTTTCATATTAGGATTCCGGATAACTATTTCTCTCCCGTAGTATTAAGTGATACTACTAGTTAGAAATCCCTATCACAGTAGAAAGTGAAGATCATAAGAACCATCAAAATGCCCGGTGACGACGCAAGTGGAAGTAACACTGCACCAAAACCCGTAACCCCTATGACACAATATCAATGCCCAAAACTCAAAATCACAAACTACACAGTTTGGACTATACAAATTAAGGTGATACTAGAAGCACAAGGATTATGGGAAACAATAGAACCTAAGGCCGATACACAATTAGATGTTAAGAAGGATAAGGCAACAACCGCCTTCTTATATCAAGCGTTAACCGAAGATGTGATCTTACAAGTAGCAAGTTGCAAAACAGCAAAAGAATTATGGGATTCATTGAAAAAGAGACACGTTGGAGAAGAAAAGGTGCAACAAGCACGATTACAATCATTGATGATTGGATTTCAGACTCTTCAGATGAAGGAGGATGAAACGGTGGATGTATTTACAGCCAAATTGAACGGCTACGCCACGAAGGCAAAAGAATTAGGAAAAGAGTTGGATGAATCACTTTTAGTTCGAAAACTATTAGACTCCACACCAGATAGATTCATTCAAATAGTAGCATCCATAGAACAGACGAATGATCTCGATGACATTACGTTAGATGAGATCACAGGAAAACTTAAGGCATTCGAGGAGAGAATAAAACTCCGAAAGGGAGGACAAGTAGATGGCCAAGACAACTTATTATTCGCACAAGGCGAACATTCTAGAAATAAGAAACGATTTACAAAATATAGAGGTAGATCAAACTATCCACGTGGAACCGCGTAATAAGGAAATAGAAACAACTCGAATGGAGGAAACTCATCCCACTCATATAAGTCAAATAATGGAAAACAAGGTTGGGATAAGAGCAAAATCACATGCTATAATTGTGGAAAACTCGGACACTACAAAAAGGATTGTAGAAGTCCACCAACAACTCAAGAACAATCAAACCTTATCTTAGAAGACGATGAACCATCATTGCTAATGGCTACACACGAAACTGAAGAAATCTTGTTAAATGAAGAAAAAGTACAACCCCGAAAATATGCTACGACAGATGCTAGCATATGGTACTTAGACAATGGTGCAAGCAACCATATGTCGGGAACAAAAGGCCATTTTAAAGATATTGACGAAAACATCACTGGACGTGTTCGTTTTGGAGATGGATCGTATGTAGAGATAAAGGGTAGAGGTTCAATACTATTAGGATGTAGAAACCTACAACAGAAGATGATTTCGGATGTTTACTACATTCCAAACCTCAAGAGCAACATACTTAGTCTAGGACAACTTACTGAAATAGGTTGCAAAATCATCATGGATGGAAATTTACTGACTTTGTATGATAAGAACAAGAAGTTGTTGATGAAAGTAGAACGATCTAAGAATCGACTTTACAGTATTAGATTGCATATAGTAGCACCTATATGTCTTTTAGCAAACGTAGATGACCAAGCATGGTTATGGCATGCTAGATTAGGTCACCTGAACTTTGATGCAATAGATAAAATGACAAGGAAAGGTTTAGTGGATGGAATACCAAGAATAAAGCATGCAGACAAATCATGATGCATGTTTATTAGAAAACACATCGAACACCATTTCCAAACCAAGCTAAATTCAGATCAAAGAACCCGTTAGACTTAGTATATGGAGATCTTTGTGGTCCCATAAGTCCAACAACACACTCCGGAAAGAAGCTCATCTTCTTATTAGTCGATGACTGCACACGTTTTATGTGGGCTTACTTTCTAAACTCGAAAGATCAAGCGTTTAGCACATTCAAGGAATTTAGACACCAGATCGAATCAAAGTTGAAGACGAAAATAAAGATGCTAAGAACTGATAGAGGAGGTGAATTTACATCACATGAATTCACCAAGTACTGTAAGGAAAATGGAATTGAGAGACAATTGACAGCACCATACTCACCGCAGCAGAATGGTGTAGTAGAGAGGAGAAATAGAACAGTGTTATCAACGACTAGGAGTATGATGAAAGCGATGAAGTTACCCTTAACTTTTTGGGCGGAAGCAGTAAGGCACGCCATTTACATACTCAACAGGGTACCGACGAAAGCCCTGGAAGATAAAACACCATATGAAGCCCTCTACAACAGAAAACCGAACCTAGAATACCTAAGAATATTCGGATGCACAGCTTATGCTAAGGTTACGATACCTCACTTGAAGAAGTTAGATGATAGAAGCATTCCAATGATTTACTTAGGAGTTGAAGAAGGATCAAAAGCATGTCGGCTATATGATCCAGTAGGAAAGAAGAAACATGTTAGTAGGGATGTAAAGTTTATGGAAATAAAACCGTGGGATTGGAATAATAATGAAGAGGATGCGAATACTGAAGATACGTTTTGGACTACCTTTGTAATAGATGGAGTTGACTATGATAATCCTACACCAGTCAACATAGAAAACACTGACAACACGTATCAAGAACAAGAACCTATACCAGATCCACCCTCACCAATCACACCACCATCATATACTTTCAACCCTAACTCAGATGAAGAAAGAGCTACTATAAGCTCATTAGAGAGCTCAGATCCTAGATTTGATCATAGACCTATACAAGGTTTAAAGGATATTACGGAAATTTACCAAACTGCACGTGAAGTAGAAGCGCCGAGCTTATTCTTTACAGAAGAAGAACCCCGTAATTACAAGGAAGCATCAAAAGACGAGAAGTGGATTGAGGCCATGGAAATTGAATTAGATTCAATCAACAAAAATAACACATGGACCCTTACCACATTGCCCGAAAATCAGAAAGCAATAGGACTCAAATGGGTTTATAAAACCAAAAGAGATGCACAAGGAAGGATCATAAAGTATAAAGCAAGATTAGTAGCAAAAGGTTATGTACAAGAACAAGGAATAGACTTCGATGAAGTGTTTGCACCAGTTGCTAGGATAGAGACAGTTCGATTGATATTAGCGCTAGCAGCATATAATGGATGGCAAGTACACCACTTAGATGTAAAATCAGCATTTTTACATGGAGAATTGAAGGAAGAAGTCTATGTCACACAACCCAAGGTTTCATTCAACAAGGAAACCTAGGAAAAGTCTACAAGCTAACTAAAGCTTTGTATGGCTTAAGACAAGCACCGAGAGCTTGGAACGTGAAGCTTGACCAAACATTAAAGTCATTAGACTTTAAGAAATGTAATCTCGAACAAGCGATCTACACAAAGAGAAGCAAGACTTCTACACTTATCGTTGGAGTATACGTAGATGATCTGATAATCACAGGCACTCCAAAGAAAGAAGTAGACTTGTTCAAATCCCAGATGAAAGATAAATTTGAAATGAGCGACTTAGGGTTGCTAGCATATTACCTTGGGATAGAAGTTACACAGACAGGAGGAGAGATTACAATCAAGCAAACTGGATACATTAACAAGATCTTGAAAGAAACAACCATGACGGACAGTAATGACACGAAGACACCAATGGACCCCGGCACTAAGTTGGTCAAGGCGGAAGATGGAAACCCAGTTGACGCAACTTATTACCAAGTTTAATTGGAAGTCTCGGATACTTACGCATACAAGACCGGATCTTAGTTACTCGATCGGACTACTCGGTGATTTATGCAAGACCCGAAGGATCATCACCAAGGCGATAAAACAAGTAATCCGATACATTAAAGGAACGAAAGACCATGGAGTAATATACAAGAAAGACGGAGGCTGCAAGATTACAGGATACAGTGACAGTAGTTATGGAGTTAATACAGATCAAGGAAAAGGAACTACTGGAATAGTATTTTACTTTGGAGAGTCACCTATTACTTGGTGTACTCGAAGCAACCGACGATGGCGCTCTCATCATGTGAATCGAATTCATGGCGGCTACAGAAGCAGAGATGTCAAGCATTATGGCTAAAACGATTACTCGATGAATTAACCGGATTAGAAGAAAAGAAGATAACGCTCGAGTTGACAATATATCGCCTATACAACTCGTAAGAACCCAATTTTCACGGAAGAAGCAAACATATAGACATTCGCTATCATTTCATTCGGAATGCGTGAGAATGGTCATATCAAAGTAGAACACGTAAGTGGAGAACTTCAAAGAGCAGATATTCTAACTAAAGCATTACCAAGACTCAAGTTCGTGACTATGCGACAAATGCTCGGAGTTCAAGACTTAGGACGAAGCAACGATCAAGATTAAGGAGGAGAATGTGAGCATATAATCTCGATCTACTGCTCCATTTATCAAGACAAGAAACTTGAAGGACCGAAGTTGCATATTATATTCTTAATAACCGAATAGCAGTTATTATGGTTATTATAGTTATGTTACAGAACCAACATGTCGTTTGGGAGATACCCTTTCGATATCTATATATAGATGAACATGTACAGAAATTTCGACAGTTAGACATATTGACAAGTTATTCATATATTGCAATTTCGTTATATTGTTTACTCATATTGGGACCAACAGTGATTATCTGTTTCGGTTGCGACACTTATTATTATTATTATTTTTTTTTTTTATAATAACGGTGAAGTTTGTGGTGAATTTGGAATGCTCACCTGTGTTTGATGAAAGTCCTAAGCGAAACAAATGTCGAAAAATGATTGCTTGTCATTTCGGGGTTTCTATTATGTGATTTGATCTACAAACAAACGATAAGGATTATCTAAAACTGATTATTGTAACTTTAACTAAGCAGAATCACTTGCATTATGATAACTGCTTTTTAAAACAAGATGCCAAAGACCCTTCTGCTATGCCATTATTCAAAAACATGTTTTTGCTAATTAACGGACCTCTGTTTCCCTGATTCTTTTGATGCATGCAGTCGATATTGGAGACAAATGGCCAGGTTTCAAGTCTAAAGTGACTTGGAGGTAGCTTCTTTGATGTGGATTAACAGGTTTTACTATCTTCTTTTCGCAGTCTAACTGCTAAACAATTTGCACAAGACTAGTAACTATAAAGATCTTAATCTTCAAAGCCTTTGATATCAGGAGCCGAATCTTAGAGGGAGGCGCTGATTTCTCCTTAGCAAACATAACAAAGGTTAGTTTTAAGAATTGAGTGATGTTTAGCAACAAGTTTATGAAAGAGGAATCCACACGACGTTTCTTGACTGTTTTTATAGGCGAATGTGATAACTGCTAACTTGGAAGGAGGAGTTGTTACAGGGAACACTTCATTCAAAGGATTGGTCATAACAGGCGCAGGAACAACTAAATTCAGTTTTTCGGATGAAAAAAGTAGTTCTATTAATTCTCAACTCAGGTTGAAGACTGTAAAACACAAACTATCGTCGTTTTTTTTTTTTCTTTTTTTTCTTTCTAAGGCACTTTGTTAGTCTGCATATATAGATTTAACTGATTCCCTTCGAAGAGAAGATCAAAAAGAATATCTTCCAAAAATTGCTGAGGGGTAATCTTATAAACTACCAGTTCAGATTAGGCTCTCTTTCTTGTATATATACGTAGTATATCTTTGTTGCTTCTTTAATTCAGGTTTTCCAGCCTTTGACGGATGTTGTGATTTACATATCGATTCATTTATGTTTTTATTTGATGCAGAGGTCTTTTCAAGTTCATATGGAAACAAACAAAAGAAGAAGAGATTTTGAAGCGGAGAAAGAGATCAAACTTGCTGTTCGGTCATATGTAGGACAGTAGGAGTTGATTTGGGATCACCATAACATGTATGTGCATCATTCACAGCTTTTGGATGCATTATCCACTTAATTTATGGTTTTATACAGCATTGGTTAAATCTGTGGGGATATATGCCATTAATTTGTATAGGCAGTTTTCATAAGCAATCCCAAACAGTCTCGATAAACAGTTCTAATAAGCAATCCCAAACAGCCTCTAAATAATTGTATGGGCTGTTTGAGATTGCTGTTCTTACAAGGGTGTTTTGGGATTGGTTACTGAAACCACCCATCTAACTGATCTCTGTGTTTTTATACCTTTTAGACCATCTCTCATATTGTAGTAGTGACGATTATTAAATACAAAGAAATTATATATACAAACAGTTATATGTGTTTAATAACGTGACAAAATGCATTTGTTTCATTCGATCCATGGTAAATATCTTCAAAATTCGGTGGCCAATGTCAAATCATGTGATAGAGAATGGTCCTCAGAAGTATAGTACTTAGCGATTAGATTTCTATAGTTCTACTTGTAGAATGAAAAAGGAAGTTAAAATGATCACCTCGCCAGTCACCAAACTGTAGAAATCATAGCCAAAAACATTAAATACCAAAACTGATTGGTCAAATTAACTTGATTCTACAACCTCATAAAACAAATGAAGATTATCTCGTTCTTCAAAATAAAGGTAGTACAAGAAATCACACTAAGTCAAGTTTATCGACATAATAACTTTTGTAAATCTCAAAAAATAAAATAATATTGCATGTGTATGGGTTATAGACACATCACGTACACACATGTGATGAGCCATTAGTGGCCTAAACAACTTAATATAAATGATTTAAGCATTAGTTATAAAACTTAACCACATGTTCTTAATGGTATTCTTTTCATATTCAACTCATCACACTACTTCGTCTACATTGTCTCCAATCCTTAATCTCAAACTCAAGGATGCCGGATCATCAAAACCTTAAATCACTCTATAACCCACTCACCGGCATCTACACATCACCACGACCACCCATCACCCTCCCACCTTCTTCCACCTCAATCTTCGCACATCTCTTTCGGAGCCTCTACACTCACCCAACTTCGCCCGCCTTAATCGACCCTTACACACGCCAAACACTAACTCACACACAACTCAAACAAAAAATAACTAATTTTGCACACACACTACATCACATGCAAAATATTACCAAAAACGACGTTGTTTTAATCTTTTCACCTAATTCTATCATCTTCCCTATCGCCTTCTTAGCTGTCACATCTATCTGTGCCATTGTCACTACTGTGAATCCGGTTTTTACTGTTGCTGAACTTGCTCATCAAGTTAATGATTCTAAACCTAAGCTTATCATTATTGTTGACCAGTTGGTGCGTAAAGTCAACGGATTCAGTATTCCCATTATTGATTTAAACAGCTGTATAGATCAAATAGTTAACGAGTCAGTGAAAGAGCTGGGTGAAAATGATTATTTATAGACGTTCACGAGGGACATATTGACGATGCTTTAAAGGACCAGCTTCTTGTTCCTGCAATGTTTGCTCTGCCTCGAACTCTTTAATAAACATTTCTAGTTCCGTTAACTCTTCAAGGTCACTTTCGCCGGAATAAGATGATTCACTCGTGTAACTCATGTTTCAGCAAGTTTGAAATGGTTTAGTATTTTGATTGAATATGAAAAAAATTGTAAGATATGATATGTTATTTATAGAGTGGTGGGTTTTTTTTTAAAAAATGTTTTGTATCCGTTTAATAACGGATAAAATTTGAAAATATAAACGTTGCAAACACTTTTTGTCAGAAGAATAGCTCGTCGTCAGAACGAAGCACCAACCCACGGCGAAGGACGGCGAGGGTCGCCGGTGTGGCGGCGAGCCACGGCGAACGGACACGTTGGACGGCGAAAGTGCACAGCGAATGGACACCTTCCGCTCTAAGTTGGGTGAAAATGTTAATATGGATGACGTGGCAGCAATACTGTATTCATCAGGCACAACTGGATTAAGTAAAGGAGTAGTGTTGACTCACAAAAGTAAAATCGCTACGTCATTAATGATGACGTCAGATCAAGAAATGTATAATGAAGGGAAATGTGTGTTTTTATGTGTTGTTCCTTTGTTTCATATAATGGGATTGGTTTCTTTTACGTATTCGCAGTTGCAACTAGGGAATGCGATGGTGGTTATGAACAGGTTTGAGCTGGAGGAAACGTTGGAGGCGATGGAGAGGTTTAAGGTTACACATTTGTATACCGCGCCACCAGTTGTGATGGCGATGGTTAAGAGGAAAGAGGTGGTAGGGAGGTTTGATGTGAGGGCGTTGAGGGAGATTGCATCTGGTGTTGCGCCGTTAGGGAGGGATGTTATGGATGATTGCTCTAAACTTTTTCCTCAAGCAAAGATTTTACAGGTTAGTTATTGCGTTTTGATAGATCACATAAACGTACATGTGCCAGTGTCATATAATACATCAGTACTAACTTACCAATGATATATATGCGCATATGTAAAGTACGTTGAGGCTACTTTGAATCTGTATTATATTTTGGCAGGGCTATGGGATGACAGAAGCAGGTGGAATAATATTTCTTGAGGATCCGAGGGTAGGATCTCGTCATTCAGGTTCATCAGGAACACTTTGTCCTGGAATGGAATCTCAAATTATACATACTGAAACATTAAAACCTCTTCCCCCAAAACTGTTGGGTGAAATATCGGTTCGTGGGCCGAATTTGATGCAAGGTATAAGTTCATCAGCTGTCGGCTCGTTGGTAAGGTGAGAGCTTCAAGCCCGATTTCTGCTGGCGCACCCCCCACACAAGCACCGCCCGACGAAGGA